>LXKZ01000295.1:0-33931 GCA_001856765.1 Endoconidiophora polonica | reverse complement strand
GGCGTTTTGCTATTGTTCGAAGGTCACCACCATATTTCCCACACCATCATGTGATTTTCTTATATTTTCTATAACTCATGTTGTCCTCTTCTTTTTTTTTCTACTGTGGGGTGCTACAAACCTTAGACGTGAACTTAACAACATTCTGAAAGTCACTTTACGGCGGCTTTCAATGCTCTGGGTTATGGTAACATGATCGAGTTTGTCGTCTAAGGGGGGTGCCTTAGCAGGAGGCTTTGAAGCTCTGTCCAGTAACCAATCTGGCGTTGTTTGATTGCGTAGCAATGTAGGTAGACGTTGATAATACACACACACACACACACACATTAATCATTAGAAACTCCTAATTGCTAACTGTACAAAAACACAGGCACTGAACCTTCATCATCATCATCACCAAAAGCCAAGGCAAAAAAGAAGAAAAAGGCGACGCTGATGACCATGCCGGTGCCAAATTAACGCCAACCAGATATATTCAGATGATATGTTGTTGTCTAGGAAAATGCTAATCGCAAATGTATAGATAGTCTTTCTCTTATTGCTACTGATACGATACACCCCGCTAGATTGTCCACGCTACACACACTAGCTCACCGACCGGTCCCGTTACCGCCCCTGACATGGCATGGCTGAGACTATAAGCTGCGATCAGATATGATGAACTGAATTATCACCCAAGTGAGCTAGTGATGGAGAAACTCGTCCCGGTTTGATAAATTATGTGCCGTACTGTGCTTCAACCCAACTGACCATGAGTCCTCGATGACCCTGCCGCGAGAGAATGACGAGATAGCTCTCCCATGGTGGAAGAAAAGAAATAAAACAAAAAAGAGAGAAGCGATGACGCTTGAGGTTGGAGGAGAAAGGCTAGCAGATTGTCTAACCGCGGCCGCCGTTGTAATCGGCACCACCAGCCTTGCGCAGCCGCGTGATGATATCCCGCTCGTCCAAATCGGACTTGTCGCTAGCATCGACCTGGATGCTGTGATGTGACAGAACATTCTTGACCTCACCGCTCTCGATGCTAACGCGCGCCTTGCGCATGACCTTTGTGTTCTGGCCGATCCAGATGATTAGGGCAAACTTGACGCGCTTGCTCTCCGAGTCGTTTGCGTACTCCTGCCGCACGTAGGCATACTGCACTTGGCTGTCGTCCAGCTCGCCAACTAGCTCAGCCAGGCCACCAGTGCCAACTTTGGAGAGACCGATCTTCTTGGTGCCCGGAATGTCAGCTATGAGGAGCCAGTTAGTAGGCTCCTTGTCCGAACGCACATTTTCGTAGGCGGCAGCGATTTCCGGGGAGTCCATCTTTTTGTTGTGTAATATTATTTGCTTAGTTGCACTGCAGGCTGCTGGGAGACGACGAAGTTTGCTATGTTTGGAGATATAATGGTAAAATCAAGTTCGATATCGATTCGGCCGGCGAGCGATTGGTTGATCAGAGGATGCGGAGTTGGACTGCGAGAATGGTCGGAAGGAGATGGAAAAATATGCGTTTGGACCGAATGATGAGGGGTGCGTCTCAGATAGCAAGTGGGAGGAGTATATGGAAGGGATGGAGGGGGGGGGGGGGGAAACAAAAAAGTCCGTGAACACGACGATGTCGAAAATCAAGGGTTGGACTTTGGAGAGAGGAAAGATATGTAGCACTTAGCAGCAGCAAAAGGACAGAAAGGAGACGTTAGACCATGTCGTGTGGAGACAATGGCAGCTAGGCAAAGTAGTGCAAATGATAGTGCTAAATGGTGCTAGGAGGACAGCAATATAGCAACGAGAAGCGCGGTAAAAAAAAAAAAAAGAAAAAGAGCTAACAGCAACTCGTGGTTCTTGTGCCTTTTGGTCCCCTAAAGCGAAAAAATGCTAACCAGCCAACTTTGTCGAAACGACTTCTGTCTAGATCAAACAAGTTGACGAACAGCCCGATTAATGCAGGCTGCTTTCACCAAATTGGATGCAAGCCCCGCAGTTATGTGCCTATCGCAATTATGCTGGCTTAGGGTCTACGAAACCTGGGCTTCTTGCGTCTTGCTACTCAATGCGCCTTGATAATTGACATTGTATCATACTTCAAGACCCCAAGCCTTTGATAGAGTCTTGAGTGGACTCATCTTATTTTCTCAATCAAGGAAAGACCGCATAGTTTCGATGTTATGTGTGAAGGACTAGCTGGAGCTTTAGAGAAGATCAAAGATTAATAGAGAGAGGCGTAATGTCATGAAAAATAAAGAAGATTGGTCTTATTAGATTATCTGGCCGGTCAGTAACGCAAACTAAAATAAAACCTGCCGGTTTTTTTACCTTTGTCAAGCCTTATAAGCTCAACAATAGGGCTCATCACCAATCACGACAAAGTTAAATCACTTTTGCTAAGTTATGAATAGTATAGTTTCCCCGGGTTTGTGCCCCCCCCCCCCTTCTGCGTGCTAGCCTTCTTGTTATGTTCCAAAACTGACTCTATTATTGTGAGAAAGGCGGCTTGAGATAGTTAAAGTATCAAGTAATTCGTGACTAACAGTCGGACGCTACTAACGATATCTGAGCGGCACAAGTATCTTAGTCTGTTTTATCTTTGAAAGAAACGCGTGGAAAAGAACGGCAGATGTCCTCATTATACATATTGAAGAAACGGCATGTCAAGTAAGTGACTGTGTAAGGGTCTAAGGCCCANNAATCTTCGTGAATCCTCTCAGACTGAGTGATTGATTGATGTTATATATATTTAATCTACCTCTGGCGGCTCAAAGTCCGCATTGGGCAGTCTGAGATTTAAGAAAAAGACTTATGTACATTCGAGAGACGTTGTCAAGGCGCCTTGTCTGGCCCAGTGTACATAACCCTAGGTGTCTAAGTGATAGTTATGAACGCAAGTCTTCTTGTCTCCAACTTGAATAATCTAGGAGACAGATGACATTTCTTGCCAGTGGTCTATACTTTTATGAAGTTGTCTTCAAGATATATTATATAATGTACAGTCACACACGTGACTCGGTATGTACTTTGCACTATAATGTCAGGTGAAACGCATGTGCTAGCCGGCCATGTCTAAAGATTGGCCTGGTTTACTACAAATAGGGCTAGTGATTCGAGATCTAGATCGAAATCCTAGCTAGAATGAAACAACAACAACTTATTGAAGCTCTAGCACAAGAGCGCCGTAACAATAACGTCAGAATTGATACTATTAACTGATAGACTTGTGATGACGACGAAGAGAAAGACCTTTGGACGGGTGGGAAAAGAGACTAGCGAGCGATAATTTCACTCGAAGCTTCGTAAGAGAAGCTCGAGCAACAAACGGCGAGGATGTAAAACCTGATAAAATCAAGAGGAAGAAGAAGAAGCACGTCAGCAGTGTACGTTTGTGTCATTAGTGTAGCATTGGCAAAAGTCTAAAGATCCGCGAAGAGAAATACCCTCCCGATTAAACCAAATGGCAGAAAAGGTAAGTCAGGGGGGGGGGGGGGGGGCAAGCCTAATCTACGATTGAGTATAACGCTATTATAACTAGCTTGTCTGTCTAGATCTACTAAGAAGCAGACGAAAAGAACTTCTAATATATTACGATAAAAATAAAACGACAAATTGCAGATCAACGGTTCTTCTCTGCGTTGTGGTTTTCCGGTGAAACGAGCCAGCGTGTGGCGATATATATTTGAAGGCTCATAATTTGTCTCCTTTATTTCCTCCAAACCACAGTCTTGAAGTACTTGCATTGGTGGCTCATCAAGGTCATTATGATCCGTGAGCCTATATTCTTCTATTCTATGTTGTCGTGTATACATACATACTTACTTGACATAGCTGGGCTTCCATGTATAATGTAAGCCGTCCAGGACAGTTAGGAGCAATACCCGAGCTTCTCTACAATATTCATGCCCTAGCCTAAGCTAGGCAGTTACTTATCCGAAAACGTAGCCGTCCGGGACAGATACTAACTAAGTGTACGAATCTAAGGAAAGAAAAAGAGAGTCAAGGAAGGACAAGGGGGGAAAACGTGTGATATGCTGGTTCATGGACTGGGCTCTTTTGATCCATGACCTGCCTATACGTAGTGAAAAAGAAGTGACTACATGTATCAAAGTGCTAGTTGAATGTTATATGTAGTAGCTGCGGATTGGATGTCCAGAAATGTAGTTCGAACGCCTGAAAGAGCATGAGATCATGCGTGTTGTCATCATCCTCTTCCATTTACTCTAGGATTCGCTTATGTATATTTTCCCGATTCCCCATTATTTCCTTCGCCTTCGTAGAGCTCAGAAGAAAAGAAAGAGAGAGAGAACAAGGCCCCAAAAACCACTTTAGAAGAAGCTAAGAGCGTCTGTGTTCGACAAGCCTTGATGATTCGTGCTTTTTTTTTATACGCCGCCCAGCATTTATAGTAGATTCCTTACTGTTGGAGGGACGCTTCTCTGGCCCGAGCGCCGTGGATTAGTCCTGCATTTCGTAGCAGTTCGTTCTCGTTCGCCTGGTGACTATAAGAGGGAGCGGACGCCAGAGAAAACCAGGCCGTAAAGTAAGGATGAAGGCAAGAAAGCTTTGAGTATAGTAGACGGACTGCTGCCTCTTCTTCCTGGCTAAACAATTACTTCTTCTTTTTTTAAAGGGTATTTATTTTTATGAGAAGGGGGGGGGTTATTTTGTTTGTTAGGCCTTGTCTTCATATATTGATCTTCGCTAGTTTCGACCCCGAGCTGTAGGGCTCTTTCTCTATCTCGTGAACTGCTTTCACGATCTGCCTCTTTTGCGACTGTCTCCTCGATTTTTGCTGAAACCATCGCAATACGACATAATGCCTTGGTGATCAACATCAAGACTGCCTTGACTAGCATCAACTTCCTATAAGCAGTAGCTTCTACATCTTGGTGAAGTCTTTGTGGGGCGTTGTTTGTGTCTTTCTCTTAAGCTGCTTATTTACTGTCTGTTCAACACATGCACTTAAAGAAACACACTTTTGAGAGCACTATTGCTTTATTATAGAGATAAAAGTCACCATGGCTGTTCTCCACCAATATGATTATATCTTCGCCATAACCCTCTGTTTCTCGTTCCTTGACGCCTGGAACGTTGGTACGTACTTCTGCAGACATATGCGCCCATAGCTATTGCTTTAGAGCTGCATGTTAGTGGCCCGGTAGTACTCTCTCTGCTGAAGGCTAACCCTTGCCATAGGAGCCAACGATGTGGCCAACTCCTTTGCGACGTCCGTCTCGTCACGGTCGCTGACTATGAAACAGGCAATGCTTATTGCTTGCGTATGCGAGTTCTCCGGTGCGGTTGCCGTGGGCTCGCGAGTTTCAGACACTATCCGCACTAATATCATCCAGTACGACTATTTCGAAGGCCATGCCAGCGTGTTAATGTTGGCTATGATGTGTACACTGATCGGATCGTCACTGTTTCTGACAATGGCCACACGTTACGGGTTCCCAGTCTCGACGACGCATTCAATCATGGGCGGTATCATCGGTGCCAGCACAGCTGCAGTAGGCATCGGTGAGATCAACTGGGGCATAGGCGGCGTATCGCAGGTCTTTGTGGCATGGATCGTGGCACCTGGCGTCTCAGGTCTGATCGGCGCCGGCCTATTCACGGTCACCAAGAAGTTAGTCTTGGTGCGGAAGAACGCAGCGCAAATGGCCGTCTACACTATCCCGTTCTTTACTTTTGGCACCGTAGCGGCTGTTTCTAGTAAGTTGATCTTGTCTTCTATCGACATCTCATATCTGTATATCTAACCTTAAAGAACAGTGCTTATAGTATGGCACGGCATTCAATTCCAGAAAGATCCGTCTACTGGCGTCATCTTAGGCTCCGTCTTTGGTTCTGCCTGCGCTGCGACGACTCTCTGCATCATTTTCCTAGTGCCGTACATGTGGCGCAAGGTTATTGACGGCGACTGGACGCTGAAATGGTACGACATGTGGCGCGGGCCGCTTCTCTTCGGCCGCCCGCTGCCTCTACCGTCGCCGCCAGGCTTCAACAAGATCTACGTCAAGGACTATTATCGCGGCCACCTGACGCCCGAAGAGCTCGCATCGGTGCGCGCCTCCGAGGCCATGATGCAGTCGATCCAAATGGGACCGAACGACGCTCCTGACCTGGAGTCTTGTGAAGCCTTCAGTCCGCAATCTACTATAACGGCACCAACAATCAACACGCTGGACCAAGCGGAACACGTCACACAAGCTGCGCGCGCCTCATCTTATTCAACCAGCGACGCATACATCCCACCTCGGCCAGCCGGCTCCTGGAGGCGGCCGGCCGTTTTGCTCTGGCGTATAAACCGTGTGTTGCTGCGCGGCCTGGAGAAGGACGTTATTCGCATGCAGAAGATGAACTCGATTCTGCGCTGGGATATTGCTGATATGCACTCGCGTGCTGCACGCTTCGATAACCGCGCCGAGCACATGTACAGCTTCCTGCAAATCTTGACGGCAGCCGCTGCTAGCTTTACACACGGCGCTAACGATGTGTCGAACTCGGTGGCGCCACTGACAACGGCCTATCGCGTCTGGCAGTCAGGCGAGGTCGATCCGCGCGTCGGCGTGCCATTGTGGATTCTCATCATGGGCGGCTCTGGTATTGTCGCTGGCTTACTGACGTACGGTTATCACGTCATCCGGAACTTGTACGTTTCTTCTTCTGTCAGTAGATACTACAAGGCAACACTGGCTAACATACACTCACTCTACTCTATAGGGGTAACCGCCTGACTCTAATGTCGCCCTCTCGTGGCTTCTGCATGGAATTGGCCTCCGCTGCCACTGTTCTGATGGCGACCAGACTGGCTATTCCCGTATCTGTAAGGGCCCCTTTCTTTACAACTACTACTACTACTACTACTACTACTACTACTACTACTACTACTATTACTACTACGATGTAATAAATCATGTCTAACCCTGTCATACTACAGACTACCCAGTGTATCACTGGCGCTACAGTTGGCGTCGGGCTCACCAACGGCGACTGGCGCTGTATCAACTACAAACTAGTGGCATGGATCTATCTCGGTTGGATCATCACCCTACCAGTAACGGCCGTGATATCAGGCTGCATTATGGGCTTAGTTCTGAACGCCCCACGCTGGGAAACAGGAATCTGAGCTTCCAGCTGCTGCTTCTCTTGTTGTTGTTTTCTTTCTTTTTGCTTACTTGTATTTATATCACCTGCACTCTTGTTTTTCTACATACTTAACCCAGTCAAGCGATGCTGCCACCAGAGCTGGTTACTCTGACGATATTATTTTCATGATCTTCTATATATACATATATACGTAATGCCTCATGGCTTAATCCATTTGATATTTAACCCACCCTCATCCGCATCCTCTAACATGACTACGTATACGACATAAGCATGCAGCCAAGCCTTCCTATCTCCACATACAAATGTACTTACCAGCTCACAGACAAAACTGATACATCACTTTCACGTCCTTTCTAGAGACCTTGGATCGGAACCCACGGACAACACCAACTCTCTAGCTGCTTCATCACGACGCATGCTCTTAGTGATTTCATGGTCATTCTATCGTTTGATCACTGCCTTCTGAGCCACGAACCACCATCCTATCTAACCCATAAGTCGGTTCTTGCATCATACAATTAATTCCACTACCCCATCCCAACCATGGTTTGGGTCTTCGCCAGCTAACATCAAAGGCAATGAAGCGGAGCGGGGGGGGTGACCTCGCTTTCCTATGTACAGCTAGCTAAACTTGGTTATGCACTCTATCCTGCATCGTCTCAAAGCCACGTTCCAGGTAGATACACAGACAGTCCGGCCGAGTCTAGCCTATATCAGAAGCTAGCGATGGATTGGCCTAGCCGCAAAACAAAGATAAGAAAAGACACTTGCCCTATGAGAGGCACTAACGTGGCTCACTTAATTTGGTTTGAGGCATGCTCACAGAGCCTCAGATGTAGGCTTTCTTTCGACCCCGCCGCAACGTTGGTGTTGGTGTTTTTATGAAATACATAGGCTCCAATAGTTGTCAAAGGCGATGGCAGTAGCTCATACATACAAAACAGTATGTAAAAAAACAAACAGCCTAAAAGAACAACGGCGGGAGAACGGCAAGCGGTAACAGAATCCAGAAATGTAGAGCCAGAAGCGATGTAAACAGCTTGCTTTAGTCTATAATGGCACATCGCTTTCAGCTCTCGCCTAAATCCCACTCTCTTCGGCCCCGTGTCAGATAAGAAAGCAGAAAAGACAAATACCAGCGAATCCCACGTCGCCTACCCGACACTCTCTATACCTCTCGTCTCTTCCTAGGCATGATTATCTTGTATCCTCCAAGGTATCGGGGCTGATGCTGGACCCCCTCTTTTGTTTTTTTTGGTATTCCCAAGGATGAACAACAAGATAACAACTAGCAAACAATGGTTCGTTTCAGTGCTGGTCTGGCTTCGCTTGTCGTCGAAGCGAGACGCAGTCACTGACAGGCGAACGCGGGCTAACTCTACTCTGTAACAGTAAGTCGAATCCGTCATCTTCTGTTTTTAAGAGAAGGAGGGGTTGGGGATGTAACGAGTGAACTCGGTTCGATATACTAACTGTATGCTAGAACCTACTTTGGGAGCTTTGCAGCTGCGTTTAGTTTCTTTGTCTGGCTCTGGCCGGGCTGGAATATCCGACTGCTCGGATAGGTCGAGCTCCCCCCCCCCTCCTCCACCATCTCAGTCTATCAAGCAGCCAGCAGTAGACGATTTAAAAATGTTAGTGGCGAAAGGCAGCAGAACAAGACGACGGAGTTTCTTTTCAGGCTATGTGGACAATATTCTCCGAGCACTGAAGCCAGATATTTTCAGGTATTATGTGCAGCAAGTAGCGAGAAGGCAACGCCAGAATCAGCTGGTACTTTGTAATTTCCACCTAAGAAAAAAATCAGAGACGCACGATGGATGGCGAAGGACCGACGCCGCGATCCCAAGTAGAGCAATATGAAGCGATAGTTAGGCTGCTATATGATTTCTACGATTATTCGGCGAGACCAAAAGCCTTCTTTGTATCTCTCTCTCTCAGTCCGGGACGCCGATTTTGGGTAGACGGGTGGTACTTCCCAGTTCAGATCAATGTCGTCGAGCTGCGCTGCCGAGACTGGACTTTCCCTTTTGCAGGCGGGTTGTTTTAGGAGTTGCAGAGCAAAAGCATAACTTCTATGCTGCTATGCAGAGATATCCTTTCCTTTCCCCTCCAAACAGCTGATCGCAGAAGAGCGTTTAGCCACGTCAGCATAGCCGTCCATAAAGAAGCCCAAATCTGATGATACGGCAAACAGCTCAGCTATGATAGCTTGGCTGGCAGGCCATTATCTAGTAGCTGACGATATCGTCATCTAACAGCCCATTACAAGCAAGAATGGCTGTTCAGTACAGTCTGACTGATGGGTGGTTATGCAAATCACATATCTAGCATACGGTCTCAACTCATATCCAACGCAAGGGATATTTGATGTGTGACCTCACGCCTGTAGTCCTTATTTCTGTTTGGATAGCACTAACACCCAGCCGTTGAAAATTACCCGATTAGGCAATTAAGGCTGCTCATCAAGCTCTGTTCAACGAATTACAATAACCGGATAAATATTATCTTTCGTATTCAAAGTAGCCCAATCTTTACACTACGGTTCGATGTGCTGATGAGTATAATTTCTCCTACTGTGAATCATGGTACTAGGACGCTTAAACATACTGCAACAAGCACTAGTAGCCAGTCTGTTGTCTGATACAGAAACCAGGCCTGATGCGGCCACTGCAGTTTGGGCTTGTTGACCGCTCTTGGTCTGGATACGCCCCTCCCCCCTCCCCCCAGATACATACAGTCACAGTCACAGCAACAAAGATACCCAGAAGAAGCAGAGCTTGCACGTCTACTATACAGCAGGCACCAAAATACAACATATTATGCAGCTCGTCAGTTCCCGCCCAGCTCTTTTTTTTTCCCACTACGACTCTGTTGCTGGATCTTTCCCTTTTCCTTCTCTCTTCTGCGTTTACTTTGACAGCGAACGATGCCCGGGATTGGATAAATCGAAGTCTATAAACGAAAGAAAAAGCGGGATAACTTGCATATCGAGTTGCATAAACAAACTAAGAGATAAACCTTGACCTAAATTTTCGGGTTTTTTTTTTAGAAAAAGAAAAAAAATCTACCTTCTATTCATATGCAAGCCATGCATATTTCCCCAATCAAATTCAAGCATATAAAACGAGAGAAATGCAATGTGACCGGCGCCGCAGGCGAAACAAACGGAAGGCAGGATTTGCGGTGTTGACGTGTCAGTGACAACCCAAACAAGGAGAGGGAAAGACTCACAACTTCAAGGCCCGTTGTTGGAATTCTGGAGAAGCGGCTTTCTGAGCCTAATAAGTTAGCATGAAGACATATCTATTTAGTTATCTCATGAGACTAAAATCTATAGCTTGCTCCTATATAAGCAGATAAGTTCGAGGTCGGCCTGCTCAGGCTGAAATGGCAAGGATAACTTCACCAACCAAGCCGTTCATAGGTGTAAGTGGAATCTGGCATTTTGTTTACATAGACAAACATACAAATAATCGCTACTTAAAATCACAAGCTAGTCAAGTCAGTCACAATAACTTCCTAACCACCCGCTGATCGTGAGGTGAGGTTTTATCGTCCAGTGATCCTCAGCAGAACAGCCTGCTTATATTTTTTCTAGCCAAAATCACCACGAATACCACCGATCTTGACGCACTATACAGGGTGTCCAGTCACGGTACCGGTGCCGGCCGTTGGTATAATAGACAGAGGAGTAAATGGCAATAGGGGCCCCTTCTGGAACCTTAGGCCGTTTTTTTTCTTTCTCCTGTTTTGTGCTTCTTCTCCCGTCGCGTTCGCTTACTGCGGTAACACAACCATCAGCAGCAAAGGGAATCAGATAACGCTGCCACTGTTATTACTACTACCACTACAGTAACACCTTATCACACATACTCTTCTCAAGGGTCTAAAGCCCTGTTCTTGTGCAGATAGATTGCATCACTTGTATTTGTCGTTCAGTCTACCTCGCCGGGTTGTAACTTCGCGCTTCCCGGTCGCTTAATATCCTTTCCTTTGAGCCATGAGCCCTGTGAGCATCCTATCTTTTGCTTTACTTGCCTGTATTCCATAGCAGAGAACGCCTAATGAAGCACATCCAGTCGACTTCTCTATACTTTGCTACAAGAAAAAAGACGTAAGGCTGTAATATAACTAACTCCTCGACTCAAATTATGTGAACAACATCTCTCTGTGTCAAGGGACTTGGCTAGCTAACTAAGTAGCTCGTGGTACATGCTTTCCAGGCCAGTGTATCCCAGAAGAAACTGCCGCTTCCCTTCATCATCTTCGCAACCTTTTTGTTGTCCCTTTGCACCCGGCGAGTGGGACGCAAGTTGTGGAGGATAGATTTACCAGCTTATTATTAGTTTATGTATGATTACTTCTTTCATTTTTTTTATTTTAAAGTTGTTTAGTTGCTGTGGAGGCAATTTTTTTTCTTTTCTCTCTCCCCGCTAAGGCTCACTAACAGGCATCCTTTTTTTTGGCATATCCGGTCCTGTAAAACTCTACTGAGTCCTGGTACATCGATATTCAGGATACTTTACTTGAAGCCTTTTCGTATCTCGTTTATAAATACAGCAAGATACAATATCTGCTCACAAAAAAAATTTTACCACATACATGGCCGAAACCCCGTTCTCATATCTCGAAGCCCCAATCTTACAACGGTCATTGCAAGTGACCAATATATCACATGTATTTGTTTATATATAAGTGACTCGGTTTAACGCCTAGCTAACCAGGCATAGCACCTTTCGGCCTTTTTCCTGTATTTTATCTTCATGAGGAGATACATATCGAAGCTCTAGTTGTTACTACTAGTGTTATAAACTACGCAGAAACCATGTTATCTAGCACATGTGTGAAATCAGCGCCATACGACTCTGACAGCTCAACCCAGTTGCCCTTCTGAGGTCTAGTCGCTGTCCGATAAAGCAGCTTCTCTCTCACTGCTTTCTTTCTTCGGCTGTCTATATTCTAGGCTATTCTATGCCACTTGGTCTAGAACGGAGCTAATGCCCTGTATCCATTTTAACTACTACTACTATACTGTGACGGCCCCTGATATGGATTTTAGCTACTTCTAGCATATAGCCCAGTCCTAACTCCATGAGCTCGTTAACACTAATGCTTCTTTTTTCAAGCGGACCGTTCCCATAGTTTATTAATCAGAGTTTTCAATCACCAAAGAAACGACTTGATCTCTCCAACAAGATGTAGTAATACTAATACTAACAAGAGCCTCACTTCTCTCTCCTCTTTAGTCCATGAGAAACTAACTGAACAAGGATATATCTCTTCACCAACGCCGTTCTTCCATCCTTCTACCCGATCAATGTTGCCCTACATGGAAATCAAGATCCACCTAATCAAACAATTAATGGTAAATGTCCTTCGTCTAGTTCCCCGGCTGCCTATTTTTTTTTAGGTTGGAAATAGTCCTAGCTCGGTTGTTGCCAAACAGATGAGCATCTTAGTCTCTTTCTTACTTCGTAGTGCTTTTTCACTTATACGACAAGTTTATATTGCATCCGTCTCGTAAATTTAGACGGTAAATATCTAGACAAAGCGGATATTGCAAGTATCTTGAATATCACATCCGTAATCTCCAATACTCTTCCTTGACCTTTGTGCTTCTAAACAGGGTGACAAGTGCCAACTTTGTCTAAGACAACTTCCAGCAAAGATAAGATGATCTTCTGAGTCTCAGAGAGCCATGTGAGACAGGTCTCTTAGTACAAACAGCGTTCTAGAATGAAGCCGCCTTTTTTTTATGTTTTTATCAAATACTCTTCCCTGTCGTCGTCGATTGTGGGGACGCCAAAAGGGCTCGCTTCACAAAGACTCTGATTGGTCGTCTAATCAATAGTTCAAAGAAGAAGGCCAGTGGGAAAAAAAAACTTTTACAAACTTATAGCAACTTCTTCTGAACTAGATATCTAACTATAACTAGTAGTTGTCTAGTAGATGATTCACAGATAATAATAAATATCACATATGCTTTGTCTCTTCTCGGCGCTAAAGCCCGAAGCACTTGTCCCCTGTCCTCCAATAGCTTCGTTTGGCGCGTAGTGACGACCACTAGCATCATTCCATTATTCTTTCCTTGTTTCTTTCTAGGCCCTCTTTGCCCACTCATCCGCAACTTAGTCCCTGATCAGATGCTGTTAGGCCAAAAAAAATATCAGCACGTACGAGCTTTCAGGATACTTGCCGAATATTTACCGTCGGCTACGGGTCAAACGGGCGGGCCCTTAAGAAGGAAGCTCTTGCAGCTCCGCCCAGCGTAAATAAATATGGAGCATTTCAACCTAAAAAGTGGAGTTAAAGAAAGACCAGGAGCTATTTTTTTTATCTCATTTGCCACGATTTTGCAGGGAAATATCTACCGGGCTTTGTCTGCCACCTCGGTTCACCCCAAACAACAATTTTTTGGGTACAAATATTTTGAATTAACATTGTTACCAAAATCGTATAGCTGACACCCATCTTTTCTACTGTACTATTCTTCTAGTCCAGTAAACGGCTGCATCATCCACACGCCATCGTTACGGGAAGTGCCCCTGCCGGAGTGGCTTCTACCACTGCTACAACACTATATTATCTCTCCCTACTAGAATCAGTGGAGAAAGAGCCTTCGCTCACGTTACTAATACTCCGTCGAAGCTTAGAACTCTGCTCAGCCATAACGGCGTATTATCAAAGCTGGTGCCTTGATAGAGCCTTTTTTCTCGCCTTCTAAAAGTGCCCAAACCACTCTTTTGTCACCGTAACTTGTCGTGTCGACGTGCTATTTCCGACCCGTCTCCATATTCATTATGTCTGGACTGCTCTGATCTGCCATATACAATCAGTGACGCCGCCCAGTCACGCAAGCCTTCGGGATTCTACGTCCTCGCTATTTCCTTACTCTTACGGCAGCATGACGCCCTCTATAGCCGTACCTATGCGAGGCATTTATTGCTCGTGTTTAGAATGGATTCGAGTACTTATTTCACATACTAGCACGTATATATACAAACCCCCATACTACTGCTTAGTACTAGCGCCATGGCAGTAAGTTTTTTTTTCGCTCAACTAGCAGTGCAGGCCGGGATCGAGGCCAGCAAGATGATGTGAGTGGATAAATCGTACAAGCAAATTGTTAGCTGGCTAATCTGCATAGGCTGTCTTATCAACCACTACTATATCTCTAACAACATGTACTTATCACCAAGTACCTTGGATCTCATATACATGCCTCGAAAAAAGACAGCAAGAGAGCAAGATCGAAGTACATCCAGACTTACTACCGGACATCGTCATAAGTTGTACATTCGTCCAGATAACACATCTTTATCAAACCGCCGCCAGATCCGGTCGCCACAGAAATACTCACAAGGTGCTAGGCTAAGTAGCCGTTACCAATACGTGAATCTAAAAGAGAAAAAAGATTATGTGGAAATGCAAGCTCACTCAGTCTTACTATCTATATATGATATGTAGGCAGCTCGGCTGCAATATCTTACCCAAATGACCTCAAAGCCAATCAGCCTTATTTTAGTGACTTTTCTACAAAGGCGTCAACAGGCCAAATAAAGCGAACTCTCAGTGAAGGTCACTTGGCCCCTAGAAACAACGAGGCATAGAGAAAGAGAAAGTGGAAAGACGGGCCACAGCTAGAGTGATAGTGTGATTGCAGCCCGAAATGTGATATTGCGCCTAGCGCCACTGTGAATACATTCCAAGTGCCTACAACTTGTTACTAAATATACTTTGGTAGTAGATCAGTCTTCCAGTTACGTTATGAGTCTCCTTCAAGTATATCGATATGTTCTGCACATGTAGATAAATATTCTGTATGTGCAATATTCAATAGGCACGTCCATTAACACAAAACTACAGCAACAGATAGAGACATATGAGCATAAATATATATATATATGCATACTTAGATATAATGTCCAACTAACTTACTACCAGTAGTTAATGTAGTTAATACAAGGCGTAATTTCATGAATGCATGTAAGTACCCCTCTTATAGATAGACAACCCCATTCCTCTAGTTCAGCTCCTCTTCCACAAAGACGCCAAATATGCAATACAAAAATTGTGTCCTCCTAGTCGGCCCATGCAAGACCGTATTCTATACCGGGAAGTTCTAATCTCATACCAAGCGACGTTTGAGGCGTTTTAGAGAAGACGGCTTTTACAGTTACTTCAGCTGAGCCGATGGGGCGTTCATCAACCCGAGCTCACGTGCGTCAGTTTAATGGCATACTATTAGCCAAAGTTTTGTTTAGCTGTACTTGGTTGCAGGTTGATGCAAAAGATAGCCTATTTGCCGCATTATACCGAGCACTGCAGCAATGCCAGTTTTTCTCTATCTATTGATGGTATTTCATCAGTCCCGAAATCGAGATAGATTTTCTTCCATCAAGCAAACAAGCAAGAAGATGCTTCTAGAGCCTTGTGTCAGTGGCTTCCATCAACCTCCGCTGTCGCGGCATTGTGATTTATTCTATCCCCGACGGCAGATCCCCAAACACAAGTGGCTTTCCATGCTAACAGCTATAGCATGGAATATTGCACATGAAGAAGCCGTGACTGTACAACATTCAAAAGTAGAAAATAATGAATAAAAAACCTTGTCAAAGACACTTGCCCACCCAGATAATGGTCGTACGAGACCCCAAGGACAAGCAAATCAGCAGATATCTATCACCTATGTTAGGATATCCCCGCGGGCGGGGATGAATGCCGCTGTGACACATGGAAACAGAAGGCTCCCTAGTCTTGTGTAAAGAAGATTATCTTGCTCTCTTTCTCTTTCACGCTGCCATCTTATGTGTGACTGACTGCCAACGAGTATTTTCACGGTATAATTAATGACACAATTGGGAGCATGCAAGTAATAAAGAAAGTACTGGCAGCCAACCATTCTCTACTGCACATACACATATATTGTCGGATACCGCACTATCTGAACACTTTTCTGCGCTGTTCTCAGTTGGCGGTCAAGGCCACTATGTACTGGTAAGTCCGCCTGCATGATACTACCCGCAGCGGCTTGCTTTATTATGGTTATGCTTATCAGTTGTTGTGTTGCAGGGTGCATAGTTATATAGAATGCAAACAAAATGGATACAAGTTACTGATATCTATCCTATTATGCACGTTCGTTTGTAAGAGTGCATATGAATTAACGGTGCTCCCAGCATATTCACATGCATCCTATACTTACGCGATGGTGGGGAAACGTCGTCAACATGACAATCTGCACAGAGGAATATGCCAGATATCAAGAAAAAGAAAGCGAAATAGTTCAATAAACATAAAGTTGTCTGCGTGTCAACATAACGGGTCGGAGGTCCGCTATAGATGAACATAGGCGGTATAGCCAGCCAGTCTGCATCCAACTATCTCTCTGCTGTTGGTTTAGTTACCAAATTGGAGGGGCAGTTATTTTTCCTCAGTTGTACTGACAGCATGCACCGTACATGCAACATAATATACTATCCCACCTTAGTCTATCTTGTCAACCCCGCCATAGCGAAACGCTTTTTTCTCTTTCGGACTGCAAAAAGCCTGCATCGTGGCATGTTTTCAGGGATCAAGGGATCTTACAAACAAACTGACCAACATATCCAAGATTCCGTCTATTGAATGCCTTTCTCATAGCAATATAGAAACAAACAACCATCTCCTTCCCCCCCCCCTTAAGATATACTGTATGTAGTTCCAAGAGACAGTTTGATCGCCAACGCATGAAAGATTGCGTTAACGAGCTTTGCTACTGTCTCAAAAGATACAATCAGAATCTATCTAGTAAGATTGAAAGTGCGGTGACTTTGTCTAAGCATCGAGGCGATCTGGCTTACTTTTCTAAGGGCGCAAGCTAGAACGGAAAGATATTGGGCTCTTCTATATACCAACATGTAGTAGCTATCAACTTACCCCTAGTATTTTCATTTATTCGCTCATCCAAATGAAAAAGTGTGAGTGGAGGTTCATTGTACAACTCACAACACTAAGTATAGCAATGGATACGGTATCAGCCCACTACGATCAAGAAATTAGAGCTTGTTCTGTTTATCGAATACTTCCTTAATAGTGTCCCTTCCTCCTCTTCCTCATCTCCAATGCCAATGCAGAGAAGAGTAGCCTGTCGAATGCATATTTACATCTACTGCGTTCATTTGTAGCCTATCTGCCATGTAGGCTCGTACATCACGTCATGCAATGCAGACATATAGTTCCCCGACACTTGCCCCGAAAGTACTTCCACTTTTATTTATATCTCTCTATCGACGTCGATACGAGCTCTCTAGGTATATTGGCAAAATATCAATGCCGAGAAACTCCGCAACCTTGTTTACGGCAACCACTAAGAATACTGTCAATAACACGGTCAAATCTCTATCAACTGTCGTTTAGAAACTGTAACAACTTCCAAGGATCACACATCTATTCTATAAATTTTCAAAGTTCTACAGTGACAGCAGAATGCCAACTCTTGTAACAAAGAAGATTGGAGAACGTAGGATGCTGCCAGCTACTATTTAGGGGTTTTTTTTTTAATCATTATCAAGTTTCTAGAACTATAAAGATACCTTAGGTTGCACTGCGTAATGAAGTTAGGTGGATGGGGCGGTGATAGTACCGCCGGATATATGATCGCTATATGTCACAAAGTCGCTAGCTGTCACTAGTGAATAATCCTGGCGGCGTATGAGTCTGAGAATTTTCTGTTATATAACTAAAATTTGATTTTTAATATACTAAAGGCCCAACAGAGAATCACAGCCTAATAGGGTTGACCAGGGTTAATATAGTTAGTACTAGTACTATGTACCACAGTGTCAATGCTTACAGGGTATAAATTGAGATGTTATGCTGAAATCTACTGTCGCTACAGTGAGTAGCAGGGTCTTGTCCGCTATAACAATGGCATTAAGACCACAAGCGATATTTGGTGATTTCAATGCCCGGTCATTATACCAACTGTAACATACAGAGGGCAGACTTAGTACGCTGAAGAGCTTCGCATAAAACAATTATAACAGGGTCAGACCACTACTAGAGAACAAAGCGAAGCAATATTAATTTTAATATCCAGTGGGGAAACTACAATATGATAAAGCATAATATTGGGACAGAGATATACGATTCAGTTCCTTATTTGTGTGGTCCTGCTTTCTTGACAATTCAAAGGCTATACCGACATAATATCTCCTTATTCCCTACAGTAGCACTCTACTAGATCAACAATGTGCTAATAAGGGCCGGCTTATATCAAATTATTTCCTTGAGGCTGGAGAATGAATATCCCGTAAGTAGTAAAATAGCCCAATGTATCCTTGGCTTCGCTATGGTAAGTTTTGCCAATGAGATCTCACCGCGGCCAAGATCGACTGCTAGGTTAGTGACAAAGAAGACCTGTGCTCGATCGTATCCATGGATTCTGACGGGCGATTTTTAGCCAGCCTAAGTTGGATTTCATCGATAGCTAGTATTAACGCAACAACATGGACTAGATCAACTTGCTAATAAAAGCTAAACCGTACTAGTGAAAATCAAAGAATAAAATATCTGCTACTGTGGCTAAACAAAGCCGTACACTAACGTCAAGATATGGAAAGCTTATGAAAACTATGCCACTAACAAAACAAAATGTAGATTCGCCGCGAGGGTTCTACAAATGGAATTAAGCTGCTGTGATGTTAGAATTATATCATTGTTCTTTGCTTGCTTTCTTTCAGGGTTACAGTTCTAGGGTCGCCACAGCAGTGCTTAGTTTCCAACCTTTCCGGAAGCGGAAATCCAGGAAAAATAAGGCAAATTTATTCTAGCATAATGGGATTCTTTGATCAATAATCATATTTTGTTCCTAGAATAATGAAATTATACGAGCTACAACGAATGATTCGTAACTATCAACTCCGCCTTTTTTTTTTGCCTCAATCACACAAATTGCAGCATCTGCTTATCGCCATTCAAGCTCAGGCAAATTCAAAAAGCAGTAAACAACCTTTGTTATCTCTGGAACTTGCCGTGTCTTGACAATCCAAATACTATTTTCTTTGCTTTGCTGCTATAGAGCCCATGATAATATTAGCCACAAAAGGGGCGGCGTTTACAAACCAATAAGCTCTGTAAGTATAATCAAGACCCAGCCAACATAGCTTCTTCCTGCCCAATCACTTGACCAAAGTTACCAAAATCTCGCCTACGTTCGAGAACGATATATCCTGAGCCGATTTCTACAAAGGGGAGGAACAACACTTTTTGCACAACGTTTCATGTCATGTGAACACTAGAAGCGGTCGCTGGAAACGAGATGATCACCCTTCCTCGCAACGCTTAGACAAGCAGAATAACCCGATCGACAGAAACAGGGTAAATAACAAGAGTTTAATGCATTGACCAGCCAGCCATTTCTTGAACAGACAAATAGAGGGTTAGAAGTTCCTTTTCTTCCACTTCTTTCTTTCGGGCTTTCCATTTCCATCTACCATAAAGCTGGAGATGGGGTATTGGTTGCAGTCGACATGCCATGGATGCAGGCTTGACCGTACAGCCATTCTGGCGGTATGAAAGTACGAAACAACACTTCAAGACAGACAGACAGACAGACTCATAGACAGCCTAACAAGGAGTAAGAAAGACACAGAGGGGCAATGTGACAAGAGAAATACGTAGTACTAATCGTAGTAGTTGTATCCCAAAAATCAGACCAGACCTAAGGTCAACCTTGTCCGAACTAACATGTTCTAACCGGGGAAAGGATGTTTCTACGCAGAACATAGATGCCATCCTCTTCTATGAATGTTATTCTTCTCTCGAAAATGCTTCTCTTGCAGCACCGCAGAATAACAGGCTTATCTAGCCTATCTTTGTTCTCCCTCCCACCCTTCCCAAAAGAAAAAATTTTTGCATGCAGGGCTGGGAACGGAAGAGCAGGCAGCGGCTGGATGCACTCTGGTAGTTGATGCTTTGATGATCTTGTTCCTTTTTGTAGCAATCCGGGTGTCTTGGTTTTATCTTTCTTCGTGAGGACTAATAAGTTATGTCAGTGGAACTTCCCAAACTTGGAATAGTGCCATGCGTATCCAACCATTCGCTACTTTTAGTAAAGTCTAGTAGTGCAACTTTATGTTCTAAAGCCTTTGCCTCTGTGGCGGTCAAGAAGGGGGAGAAAGTCGCATATGCAAGTCCCAGCCGTAACAATTTTTTTATTCACTATTTTTATTGTTCCTAGTCGGTCTGACACGGTCTTTTCATAACCCAGGCCAGCCAGCCATGATGAACAATCTGCAGTAACCACAGGCTTCCATCCCCTTCTTTTTCATGGGTCCCTAAGCTTTTTTGTATATGCAAGCTTATCCCATAAAGCATATGGAGTAACTGGCCCCGGGCCTCATCCTAGTTTTTCTTCTCCTCTTCCTCTTTCTGCATATATGGCTCTTCCGCGAACCCTAGTTAGACAGGCCATTGAGCAGGTCTCCCATGCAAACAGATCAGGTATACAGGTCAGCCTCGCATAAATCAACTTAAAATCCCCGGATCGTATCTTGGACACCCATAAAGACGGAATTGACTTCAGAGTTATCAAAAAGAACGGTTGCAGCAAAAAAGCTAGGGGCTATATTAAGGGTTACATGTTAAAAGTAGGGTTACGGTTTTATAGTTAAAGTTTAGTGTGTAGATCAGAATAGCAATATAAAGTACGTTCTAACATTATCTCTAACAGCCACATCGTATATCATAATTCCTAATTATACATATTACAATTTACTAAAAACGTGGATAGAAATGATTGTACCTATTAAAAGTACGAATATGTTAGAATTGTAAGGGTTCGTATCACCACATACCCTAGGATACGAGTTATAGATAGCCTATCATCAGTTAGTTAAGATGCATGATAACTCGCCTCGTCTCGCTTCACAGACAAGCGAGGATTTCAGCCACAGACAGTTATACTAGTTTGGCAAGTACATAGAGGTTATGCAATATCCGTAATATGATGCTCACCATTGACATAAAATGATGCATCGGCCAAGCAGCAAATTTACGCCTTTTTTTTTTTTCTTTCAGTTGCAGGATATGATGGACAAAATGTAATCTATCATAGCTGAAGCTGGATCTACTGGGTCATCAATAGAGTATAGTACTAGGGCAGGTAGACTAGGACTATGTATCGTGGAAGAGAGCGTGGGTGCCTTGAAGGTATCAAGACGACCAGATAGTTAGAGTTTGGAAAAGATGGGCAAGGTTCGCCCTAGGGAATATGAAGGAGAAAGCAAAACCAGACTCTGGTAAAACTCGAGTGTACAAAGGCAAGAAAAGGATAGTGGCGTTGATAGACTACGATATCTGTAGTATAGAAGTCAAATACCATGCAAGCAGCGTGACCTAGTGGTAAGAGTAGCAAAAGAAATCTAAGGACAGCTGATCTACGGTAGCAGAGATGTTGTAAGATGCATGGCATTCAGAGAAAGGTCCAAAAAGGATATTGCAACGGGTCGCAGCAAAATAGAAAGGAAAAGGTAGCAAATCAAAGGCTAACATGACCAAAAGTGTTCAGAGGTAGAAAAGACAATAATAACAACAACAGCAGGTATCTTCATAGGACTAGAAAATTAACAAGATCAATGATTGAAAAAAACAACAACAATAGTATAGTAAGCGGACGCGGAGTCACACTCTGGTAAACAAATCCGTCAATATTTGCCGCCTGAGATTCGATGCTGCTTTTGACAAAGATTTCTACCCAATATTCAAAAATCGAGGATAAAAAAAAGGAATAAACAATAGTATACGGTATAATGCTACCTTGAATATAGATATATCAGTTGCCAATGATGCCGGAAAAGATAAATGGTACGCGCGCGTAATCATCTGCTAAAATACCTGTCACTTTTGCCTTTGTAGTGTTTTAGTGTTTGTACACTATCGATGAATGTATTTGTTACCAAAAGAAACAAAATTGAACATGCCAGATACAAAGAGTAAAAACAGCCTGCTATGACGTTGTTGTTGTTGGACAGAACGATTTGATAAGCTGTGGTTCGTTCGCACGCTTTGGACTACAGGGTTTACTGGATAACATGTAATGTCATTAGAAAAGCTTGATGTCACAATGAAATGGTAAAGTTGGGCGGGTATAATTATCCTAGATTCTTATACGTCAAACAAGCCTGGCGGTAAAGAAACGATGGAACCCTTGCTTTTAGTGCTGTGTACTATCAAGTTTATTGTTCCATGCTATGTAGATTGCCCTTGGGCAGACATCACAATGCCTCTTAATATTGTCTTGGATGCAGGCTTAGCTTGACCACTGCATCACTCGTCCGAAGAAGAATGACAAAGACCCATATAGAGGATATACTAGCCGGTTAGACTCTTTGTGGTGTAGCAATCGGCCGATTTACTGTTCGTTTTGAGTTACAGCTACACGAACGGCTCAGTTGATAGGCTGCAAGTGATCGCCGAATGGTGAACATGAACACAATTACTGCTGATATTAATCATTGAGGGAGAAGAATATAGAGTATATATGGTGGTGAAGTACTGCATATAAACACAGCGTGGCGTCATAGGTTGGGCGACTGTGAGGCTCGATCTTCGATCTGACGGTTCGTGATTTATACAGGCGTTCAGCAGGACATTGAGTATGTGATGTGACTTTGACTGCGCTAAGATGCTGATACAGTGGTGGACATTGAGTCATTGTATCCTGTGATATGTGATCAAGCATAGAGTCTTGGTATTAACTAGTTATATAAATGCTGTTAGCAGTATTTCCCCAAAGAAGACCACTCTTATGCATATGTTTGGAGACACGATGTGGTGACGGGTTAGTTTGTGTGTAAACGAGCACAAATAACTATGAGAAAAAAAAAGAAAGTTATTGTCTGATGAACTTGAAACTTAAAACAAGGATAATATGGCATACCGAGTAATTTGTACTATACAGGATGATATATGCACATTACTATGTATAATGTATATGTTATATATACGTTTTTTTTGCAGTAGGATAATAGTAGTTTTACTGCCACACAGTAACTATATACTTGAAATCTATGTGTTGTGACATAGAGTTTGTTCTGCCGCTGTAGGCCCAGCAAGTACACAAAGCTTCTGACTTTGTTGAAAATAGGTAGTAACCAAAGGCTCTTTAGCAGAACCGAGATATATAGTCAAGAAGTTCCCTTATTTTATCGTTGGATATTGTGTATTCATATGCAACTTATAGTGAGAGGTGGTCTTTGGTATCAAGCTCTGACTTTGTATGCTATTCACTGAAAAGAAAGAGTCTCCTCTTTCGATGCAAATAGGCAGGAGATAGACTAAAAGTCATAGCAGTAGGAACTACTATATACAGTTGGTATATTATTATCAAGAACCACATATGTATACTTAGTTATAGTGTCTGTTGATCCCGAAACTAAAAGTGCTCGAACTTTCTTAGCCGTCGTCGACAACATAGGAGCCGGCTGAGCCGATTCGGTACTATGTGGCTTGCAATTCAATTCCAGGCGCCTTTGTTGACTTGGAGCAGAACCAACACCCTTTTTGTTGTAGTATTAGTCGCTTACTTTGATTTAGCGTAAGTTCAGAATGAACAGTCGACAACGGACATAAAATTTCTACAAATAATCCATGCATAATGTGTAGTAGTATTATTCTCGCGCAGTAGCTGCATGTGTTGACTGTCATAATGTCTGGGGGTCTGTCCGCCATTCTCTTTTCTTTCATGTTATCCCCTTAACTTGACTGGTATGGGCTGGTTGGGCGTTCTGACCGCCCTCTGGACCCAAAGGCGTCCTCATGACCGCCGTTTTAGTGCTGCTCTGGGAAGCTGATCTGGCATGCAATGGCGGGAGACTTGACCGCTTTCACCAGATGCATAGTCATGGCTGGCTTGAGCGTTCGTTAAAACCAGAATGAAATAAGTTATATAGTAAGTCACAGCCAGGGTCATGGGGAGTTTTGTGCCGGCACTATAACGTTAGTTTTTATCTTATATTTGTAATTCCTTTTTGATATCTTTGTTATTGAAAATCGGTGATTATGGAACATGTTTAGCTAGATCATCACAAAACCCCCCAAAAAAACAAAACATAGGCTCTACAGGTGACAATTACCTTGATGGTACATCTATATCTTATGATAATATGTCTTTGCTGATCAGCTAATATGACACCAGCTATTTAATAAAATTTAGAGCACAAGTCTGCTTCTTTATGCACACCGATCATTACATAAACATGAGAAATAGTGTAAACATGAGCGAGAAAATGGTCGACGTGGGTAATGGCTAACCGGTGACGTGGTTTTTTATACAACGACTGGCCGAGACGGCATTTAAGGCATTTTCAGGGCATTTATAGCTAGCCGCTTCTGTATCTGTTGCATAGCCGCCTATCAAGCATACAGCCGCCTCGACTGCACGTCAAAACTTGAGCGGCTCATACTGGTTGCACTAGGTAGCTGGAAAAAAGGCTTATAATCATAGTCTATATGGAGGAGGGAGCAGTTTGGGCTAGATGTCGATGCCCAAGCCTAATGCTGTGATGAGGCAATGAGCATAACATGACTGTGTTTTGACGTGTTGTCGAGGCTTTTGGCGTTGGTGCGTGAGGCCCTTGGGGTCATCAGACAAAGCAAGCAAACCTATACCTGATACCCGAAGTTTTGCAAAGTAAGCCTGACCTCCTTCACGGACAGCAACGGAAGAGCTGGGGCTCTCGTTTCTGCGCTCGATTCCAATGGCTTAGAATTGCGCTTGTTTGGTTCTCTGGGCTCCTTTTACGGTCTCCGCCTAACCCAACGGTGAGTATTTTGAAACTAGGGACAGGAGAGTAGAGAGTGCAGAATGAGAGAAGGAAAGGCGTTGTTGTTTGTCACCCCGGCTAGCTGGACACTGATTCTAATAAATGAAGAGGGGACCGGGACTAAAGAATAAAACGCCGTCGTTCGACCTTCAGGTCTTTTAGCACAAACATAGCCTCTCCCTGACCAAAGCTGGACCAAAGCCATTTAGTGACACATAGACCACTCAGAAGAAGGCGCCACTGGCGACTTTGGGAAGTGCGTCTTCGGAATGTTGAGCATGATGTCACGATCTTATCCGTTTTGCCGGCATATGCAAAAGTGTTACAGAGTAGGAAGGCCATCAAACCCAAGAAAAGCCTTATGTAAACTTGCAGTTCACTACTAGTATAAATACTGAAAGGCGCCTCCAAGGTGAAAGGCACTACTACTATTATTAGTACCTATATACTGGTAGTCTGTTGGCCTAGATGCTACTTGATACCATTCAGCGCCGGCTACTGAAGACCAAAAAGGTGAGTAGTGGACAAGGGTAGCTGGGCCAGCCAATCATATGGTGACTACAGAGCCGACCAGCGTGCAGCGTGAGAGGAAGGAGCCAGGAAAGGAAAAAGGCATAGGCAGGAAGGGCAGGCAGTAGTAGAAGAAAGAACATGAAAAATTTAGCTAGCCAAAGTTTAGTTTGTATCGGATTACATTTTCAGTCGACCTAATTCACATTTAGAATACACTGTTAAACCATGATTACACACTGTAATCTATTCCTGAATTTGTCCCTCCAAGTTGCAGTGCAGAAGCAATTGCTGCTGATGCTGTTAGTCGAGGCTTTCGCGGTGGCCGTTTTCCTAAGAAGGAAGGACGACCCCTGCTAGTTGTTCTTTGTAGACTTGAACCCAATAACGCAACTTGCTTGTTCGGTACGGCTGGCCTTGAGATTTTGGCAGCAGCCATTTTTTCCCTACTGGTTACTGCAAAAAATCTGAAGGGCCTTGGAAATTGGCGTAGACAACTACTTTGTGGTCTTCATAGCAACATGATCTAGCTTGCTAGCAGAAAATCAGAAACATCATTCTTGAGTGTTGCTCCATTCGCACCACCCCCCTCAAAGACCGGCGCTGTGACCAACCATGCACGCCCCCCCCCCATCGGCTGCTTCCCCCCTATATCCTAGGGATTCCAGTATGATATCCAGCATCTGGTTCTATGCCTACACCCCGACCTTTCGCAATAGTTAGCGCTAATTTTTATTTGTCTACTGCCAAACCGCTGGGCTGTCGCTAAAGAGACCCCCGCGCAGGCCAATATGGCTTGCTCTTTATTATTATTCATTGTTTTTTTGCTATTATTTTCTTTACTTGGCTGTTGCCGTCCAAGCAAGTCCATTTTGCTTCATAAACGTGAGCTTCCCAAATTCTGCAATTTGTGGCAGTTGCCGTTGATGCTCTGTTTCTTCCAGCTTCTCATTTCTAATTTCTTATCTATGCCTCTATAATTTCGACACTCGCTGTCTCTCATAACCATATTCAACTCTCTTCACTGCCTGTATTATCGAATCTGCTCTCTTTGCCCACACTGCTATCCTGATTTTTACGGCTTCTTCGCTCCTCTTTGCTACCAGGCTCTCTGCCGCATTGTACTGCTATATTGCCTATTCGACTGCGGCCATTTCCTAGAGCGCTGCCTCTTTCTTCCTGTGTCGCTACATAGACCGGAATACACTTGGTTGCTACCAGCCACTTGCAGCCAATAGAACCGCCGCCGAAGCCCAAAGTTACAGGGAAGACGGGGTTAGTGTTGCTAGAGGTCCAGCCAGCTAGCTCTGCTGTGTATAAGCGGACGCCTTGCCTACTGGACTATAGGATCTATCTCACTTGTCACATTTTTTTTATTCTCTTGTCGAGCAGGAGGAATTAAAAAAAAGAATAAACCCACCAAAAATACTGCTCCTGCCACTACTTAGACAGCCACCATGTCGTCTCGCCTAAAACCTCTGCCTCTCCCGCTCTCCATGGCTAGACAGCGTTCCTCCCCGTCTTCATCTTTTCACTACGGTATTTCTGCGGCGGACGACGCAGACGATTCTTTCGACTCTTTTGAATTCGACTCATATCCTCTACCTGCGCTCTCTCGGTCCGTGCCGACTTCGTTTTACCACCCATCTCAGCTGCCGCTCTTCCTGACTGAGCCCGACATGGCCGCTGTTTTCTACACCCATAACTCTTCAGCATCCGACATTGCATCGCCTGCAACGCCAACCTTTCACACAGCAGCTTCGGTGCCTGCCCGCGTCTCATCCCACATGCGCAATGCCGGCTCAACATCATCGCTGGAGCCCATGAACCCCGCGACTGTTGTCGTGCCCATGACTACCACTTCTCTACCAATGGTCGATGCCTCGCTCGCTCAGATACAGCAGATTCCATTAGCACCCTCACACGCCAAGACCGCTAGCAAGAGACTTCTGCCCGATGTCATCGAGGAGCCCTTCGAGCGCGATGAGTGCGTGCGGGACTCGTTTGTGTCTACCAGCTGCGAGATATATGACTGCTACTGTAGGTTTTCCACCTGCTCTTGGCCGGCAGCTTCATCTCTAACATTCGCAGGCACCGAGCCATGCAACCATATCACTAGCGAGGATTCCATTTTCTGTTCTCACGAGATCGATTATGATGTGGTCATGAGCGATAGCGAGTACGCTGCTTCACAAAAGATCGACGAAAACGGCGAGACCACACTGGCTACCATCACTTCGCGCATCGGATCCCGCTTCCCATCCATATCTCGCTGGCGCTCTAGCCGCAGCCGCAGACGGCCCACGCTGACTTCTTCGCCTAGCATTGAGCTCACATCTGACAACTATCCTGCCGCCGCTTCTAGCCGATCATCGTCTCTGTCGACGCCATCGCATCCTAGACTGAATCTCCATGAGCCGTCCATGCCCGTATCGCCGACCATGTCATTCTGCGACAGCCACGAAAGCATCTGCTTGTCCGGTAGTAATGTCGATCTAGGTAGCAAGACTACTCAGAAGAGCATCGAGAGAGACCGCTCTCAAGCTCTGACGCCGTTGCTGCCACCGCTTATGATGGAATCACTGAGCAAGCCTCCACCTCCTCAGTCTCCAACCCTGCAATCCCCTCTGTCCACCGCCTCTGTTGATGAACAGCTACAGAACGCCATGAAGCATGTTTCTTTGGCCTCGTCGCATAGATCCGCCAACTCACTATCAACCAAGCCGTCTATCTCTTCCTTCCGTCCTTCGCCCACCTCTGAGATGCCACTGATGTTTACCAACATCATGCAGGAGCAGGAGCAGGACGAGTGGTCTGACAGCCTGGGTCATGCCAACTTTACCATCTCTCCCTCCCCGTACCAGCCCGAGGATGCCTCGGCTGAGGCCTTCCAGAAGCTCAGAGATGACTGGTCGCAGGCACGCAGCGAGTACACTAAGCATTTGGTGCGCACCGGCGAGAATTATGGTCAGACCAGCAACATCTACGAGCTCACCGAAAAGAAGTGGCAGTCTATTGAGTCCGTATGGCGCAAGAATCATCAAGAGATGATGAACCGCATGGCAGCTGCCTCTACTGCCGCCGCCGCTGCTAATGTCCCTTTATCTTCACTACCTATGACTGCTTCATCTTCCGCTCAGTCCGCCCACTCCAGACTGTCTCTGTCGATTTCACGAAGCCGTAGCAGAGGACGCACGCGGTCTCGCTCGCGCGTCGAGAGCGGCGGGGTTTCACTACGACCCATCATGATGGCGGCTTCGCCAACCTCCTGCCCCGCCGACGACCTTCTTGCTGGAAACAGCAACTGGCGTGAGATCGAGCAGGCCATTCCCAAGGCAATCCCCAGCTTTATCGACGACTCGGGCAAGTTTCCTTCTCTGGGCGATGAGGACATTGTTGGACCTATGGCCCGGGATGCTGTCATGATTCGCAGCCCTAGCGAAGAGCGCAAGTTTGGACACGCCAACTTCTGGCGCCACATCATCGATAAGATCAAGAAGTAGACGTTTCTCGATTAATACTCGGCTATATTCTCTTTCCCTTTTCTTACCTCACATAACCAATATGTGATTTTATCTTTTTATTCAGCGGCTTTGCATTTCTTTTTTTAACGGATAAAACTACCCTACATATACAATATCCCCCACGCCTAGGATTCACGAGCATATCGCGGCGGTAGAGCATTATTGCGTTTTCTTTCCTTTTTCACTACTATCATTGTTATCATCCGAAGCAGCAGCAAACCGGCTACATATTAGCATGGTTTCATGTCTATCACTGTCTTCTGAATCATCCTGCTCTTGGCTGTGGCTTCGTTTTTTTAATGTTTTTCTTTTTCATGATACCCCGACTTTCGACGCTCATTAGACGACTTCACCTTTTGGTGATAAAACCCCAAAATTATTTTCAATGGGCTGAATCTCCAGGTTTTCTGGCTGTGCTTTTAGTTCCATATATTTCTATGTTCTGTTTTACTTTCCAACTATTATACGACTCGACGTCCCCTAGCTTTACGAAAATTTCCTTCGCCATTTGGCAACTTTTTTTTCCTCCTTTTCTTTCATTTTTCTGCTCTCGTTGTTTTACACAGAACGAGCCGTATTCCATAACTTCACTTCTTGTTATTCATAACTTTGTTTCCCGAACAACCTTTTCTTGTTTCCTTACTTTGATGATCTAACATACCCACTGTTTTCTGATTTCCGGTTGGCCTCTGTCTTCATTTGTTTGAATATTTCTTGTGCCTCAATGGCTTTGTTTTTGTCTTCATCATTTTACATTTGTGGTTCATGTGTCTATATCTTGTCGAATATAACGACTCTCATCTTCATTGATACACCAACTTTTACTCAAACCTTTGTTATTTTTAGAAAAGCCAAATCTTATAGTTTAGATATAATATTGTCATCAATACACTACAAACAAACATCTTCCGTTTTTACGGATCTCAACAATTATTTCCATTGCTCTTGCTAGCAGAGCTACTTACTACTCGTGATCTCTCACAAATACGATGCTGCTGTAGTCTACTGTACCATATCTGGTTTGTTTGTTGTAAGATGGTAGGCATGGCGGGCCTCTTCATTGTACCATCAAGCCCTCAAGCTGTGGTGGCCATCATGATATGTAGTACCGGTCTAGTACTGTTTTAAGTTTCTGTTATAACTATAAACTCTTTAGAGGGCAATCAACACACATGTTTGCTTAGACTAGTAACACAATAACAACGTGACAATCTGAGTTTGTTTCCGTGGGTGTAAAAGTGATACGACAATAATTACGCATGGGCACAGACACAATCACTCCAAAGACTTAACTTGTTTTGTTTCTGTATTTTTACAACATGCCACTAGAGTCGTATCACAGCTGCCTTGTAGACTAGTAAGTAGTAACAACAATATAGGGATGGATTCACCAATACTACGCTATACAAGCCCATACGACGTATCCTACATCAGTAGATATACAAATAAATCATTAAGAAACCTGAATAGGCGTGCAACCCCAAAACATGTTCTTCTTAATTTTAGGCTTGGCCAAGGTAGGATCCTCCTGCAAATTCTATTCCAAATATAGTAGATAGAGAACGTGAAATAATGGATAGCAGTAGTAGTTTCGGCTATATCTCTTTTCATCTATTAAGTTGTGCAATGCAAGAAAGGATTATTGACAACGGGTGGCATGTGATATGGTGGGTTTTACGCAAAAGAAAGATAAAGAGGGGAAATAGTAGTATATAGTCTTGGTTACACCTTGTATAAATATGCCTATCGTAAAAAGCAAGCTAGCAACAAGCAAGATTGATTTATAATTGGGTTTAATCATTGGTGCTCATAATATGTAGCACTGTTCAATCTTGACCTGAGTTTGGATAATAACAAACTCGTAAACTATCGAAGGCGATGTCAGTGTTGTTTTCAAGTTGGAAATAAGACAAGGTGAATAACTCGTAATCAACAAAGATACATATCGGCACGTTATGCACAAGCTAGACGGAGTATTCGCTACGAGATATACGTCAAAAAGCTAAGTGGCTCTAAGACAAAAAGGGCCGCCAGTGATTGCTACCGACAGATTGTCATGCTGAAGGTTTTCTTGAACGGCATCTTTAGCACCGTCCATTTGTACATGTACATATGCGGGCTTTGTGTGACAGACTCGACGCCAATATATGCATATATGATCAAGAACTGTAACTAAACCTAACAGGACTACGGATAGACGTGTGGGCGCACAGCGGGGATTTTAGGCATGTGCATCTACAATATGTAGATATACCCTGCTGTATGTGGCATCATAGGTTGTACGTGGATGTATATCACCAGCAGGCTACTGTATGTAGTGCCACCGGCTGTGCTTTTTGCGGTATGGCCCTCCAATTTAGGATCGAAACTGTGATGTAACGAACTGGCCCGCCTCCATCTCGACGTAGACAGCCTTCCTATACATTAGATTACACATCTCTTCAAGCTATGGCATCTCTGGAAACTACACAAGCAGTACTTAGACTCGTATTCCGCTCTTGTGGAAGATTACGCATACACACACACTCACACACACACACACACAGCGGAAATATCCTACGAAAACGGCAGCAGACTGCTAGCAATACAAGAGCGCTTATGATACAAGGCGTCTTCTTCTCGCCTTGGATATCTTGTCGTACTCGTATTACTAAAACACGGGGTCCATCAGCCGAGTCATAGCTATACAAATGACATGCTACGGCAATAATATGCATTAAGATACCGATCTGAGAGCCCGGCTAGTATGATAGGATTTTAGAGAACGACAAATAGGTCTAGACAATGTTGTGAATTCTCATAGAAGAAATGTAGTTTGGAGATCAACGGGACAACCTGCAGTGCTAACCGACGAATTCGACAGGATACTAATGGATTTGGAGGAGGCGCTTGCATCAAGCAGAAGGCAAACATCATTCAGTTAACAGATGCAGGACAAACATGAGGTTCACGCTGTAAGAGGGTGCCTTCCAGATTTCTATAGAGTTTGTTGTATAGAGTATTCCTTACCATAATCACTAGATCATACAGTAACATATCATGTAGCCAGAGAAGAGGATTGCGAGCTTCTTGTTTTCTGGTTTGAATTCCTAAAAATCGGTTCCTGATTTTCCGTCCTGATGAAGTTTTGTTACACCTATACATACCCGGGTTATTGTGTGCTTTGGTTGTCACATTGCATCGATGAAAAGGAGAGAGTCTAGAATAAAGGAAGGCGGGAATAGCCCCCATAACTAAGCATGAGAGACGATTCTAGCTGAAGAAGCAACCTATCGTGTCCAAGATTAAACTCATTCGGTCTATAGTTCGCTAGCAACAGTTGCATAAGGATATTATACTAGTCTTTGATGGCCTCAGTAGAGTCAAAAACGTATGTGCAGCACTAAAACACAATGTGATCTTACGTGATAAGATGATTTGAAATTACCAGACAAGTAGCCTGAGTAATACGACAAAATTTGCATGCGGCCTATTAAAACAAGCGTGTTTAAGTAGTGGATAGCAAGGTCACTTATTCAGTAGATGCTTTGCAGGGCAAACAAATTATTCAAATATATATACAGTAAAGTCAGGTGCGTGTATTGACTAGCAAGAGATGATGCTCCGATATTACGATAGATCAAACTAACAGATGGTTCCTGGATTATCCTTCTTTTATATATAGTTATAGAATATCATTCTGAGGTAGTGGTATAGTATACTATAACTAAAGGTCTCCCCTCCCCGCCTAGCAGGTTCCAATGAGGCCTGGTGGTGGAAGGCAAGAATAAGTGGGTATATACATAGCATAGCCCTAAAGATAGGGTTCATTACTAATCAGCAATAAGCTATGCTACAACAATGCTTAATAGTAATGATACAAAAAATACAATTTATATGCATTTAGTAGTTGTTGACCATGAAGCTAGTATACATAATAGGGTAAGGGTTTTGGCTCCGCTCTAAGCCCGTGACTTGATTTAATCGGCTCTAAGCTGCCCGGCACAACTATGGAAAGATTAAGTTGCAATTACCTCTTCTAACTTAATTATTATGGGGTTGTTCTTGAAATCTTTTCTTCTTGTTTATCTTGTTTGTTGATGCCCACTTTTCGCTCCCCGGTGCTTTCCGTTCCTGGATGTCAACTTGTTGAGAGAGTATTTGTATCAACAGATGGCTCCCACTTTTCTTTTTTCTTTTCTTCTACAACACATTATCTTCCTATATCACAGTTCTTTGTCTTTACAACCGCCTTTTCAGCACTGCAATGGTACAATCAATAATCAAACAGCAAAGCAAATTGCTTGCCTTAAACATAGTGATGGAACTATACTTCTGACCCAGACAAGTTGGAACCATGCAGTATGATCAATAAACCACACAAATAACGGCAATCCCACTCTTCATGGTGTTCTAACTATATGAAATATATACTAGGTGGTAGCTGCAGAAAACATCTCTGTTGGCTGTTTACTAGGCATAGAAACCACACCTGACAGGCTATGCACGCAGTAAGTTTTTTTTAAGATGTTTTTAATTGAATGACTCGTTCTAATAGTACACGATACAGCACCAAACTTCTCCTGCCCCTTGGCTCTAGCGAGTTCAAGACATCTATAACGCCGCTCTCAGCTCTGACAATTATACCGATAATCTTGGGAATAAGATTTTGCTCAGTCCTATAGTAGCAACCGGTGACTTGCCTTCAACTATAGCATCATACTAGCTGACTGCTGCGGAACGATTGAGTTTTAGAGTCTGCCTACATCAGTGGATGCATCATCCCAAGCGGACACTCTAGACAATCACCAAGAGTAACCGGTGACGCCTCATATCTCTAGGAGGACTCGCACGAATACCCACTCTTCGACGAGTCGAGCAGGAACGACTTGAAAAAGAAGAATTGCAGCATGGAAACCGCAAGACAACACTGGTTGAATACTTGGAGGCATGGCATGAGAATATCCTGTCTAAGGTTTATCTTTCCACTGAAAATTATGCCTCAAGCAAGGTTCCCTC
>LXKZ01000294.1:29893-76401 GCA_001856765.1 Endoconidiophora polonica | reverse complement strand
CCCAGGGTTCTGTTCACTGGGCCAGATAAGGCGCCTTGTCAACATCTCTCAAATGTACTTAGTCTTCTTAGATCTCAGACTGCCTAATGCGGACGCTGATATATGCAGTGTAGTTCAAGCAACATCATCAACTGTTCTAACATTTGCGGGAAAAGCAGAACTTGGTAAAATACCACACGATGGGAGAAGTACTTCGAGTACATTGAAAGTCTTGCTGACCTAGGCGAAGACGGAATAAGAACGCTCTCTCGAGACTTTCTCGGCCCGCCTTAGGGACTCAGATACACCCATTTTTGCCCATCTATTATGATGAACGGGCTTTAGGAATGGTAATATTCTTATCCACGGAGTTGGAGTTCTAGAGTACATAACTTACTGTAAGGTCAATGAGGCGACAACCAGAAAAAGAGTAGAATGGAAATATAATGATAGAAATACTTAGACTAACTGAGATAGCTGTGGCCACTAGAATAATAAGCTGCAACCAAAAATGACGACTGGCGCACAAACTCAAAGAGCAGTGGATATAAGGGAACGAAGTTGATGACAATAATGAAGAGCTAGATCACAGCTATAGTAGCAAGATGTATACAACAAATATATTTCTATAAGAAGAGAGGATGGCAGGGCAAGAATTAAAAAGACTTTCCAAAACCTCCAGATAATCGTTTGGCAGAATAACAAAAGCTGAACAAACTAAAGGTGTATGTGGATGATAATCTTAAAAAGGCAAGATTTACTACTTAAAGAAGAACAGAAGACGATGAATACTTAAGCTTGAACTAAAAGATGTCAACAAAGAGAGCAAACGGATTGCTAACGCAGACAAGGAAGGACTGGACACAACGGGCTGACCACATACCTGAGTCAGATCAGAGCTGTGAGCCTGCCTAAATGCCCCTGGGGAGGGAAGTAGATGGCCTTCCATGTAGTTGTGTGATGCACGACCGTGCCCAGCAACAGAGCATCGGCAGAAGACATACGGGGGGCATTACGAGGCGTATAATAATCACGAGTCATCCACGATAAAATCGGGATCGCTGTTGATAGTTCAAACATGCAGCCTCTGGAAAGCGCCGCCCACTAGAGAATTGTAGCGAGACGACAATAAGAATGGCCAAGGGGCTAGAATGGAATCAAGAAGCAGACATCTTTACGACAAGACTAAATCAGCTTGTATCTACGCGGCTGCTACAAGCCGGGAATCGGGTGGGTGCCCTTAAGAACCCGTCAATCACGCTCCTCTCCGGTACCTGCACTAAGAGTTCATAACCCTGATATGGCATTGTTAGGAATTCATGATCATAATAGAACACTGCCGCACAGATTGCAGGCCACTAAGAAAACACGCCTTGTCATTAAAGACTGAAGAGACTAGCCGGCTGCTACGAAGGAGCACTAGATGTCAAGTTTTCTAATCAAGGAACTGTTCCTACATGTCATTGCTTTGAAAACAGCCCAACGATTACACCTGCTGTCAGAAGACAGACCTGACATCGTACCCATGTGTATACCGACCGAATACACTAAGCTTAGAAACGGCATTCGTGCTGTTCCATCTTAACGAAAGATGCCAACCGGAGACTGCCACAGACACAAAACGCAAAACGTAGAGATAGAAGGGGTGGACATGACAGTGAACACTTGAATGCCTTTAGAAGAAACTCTGTGCGTCGAGTCTACATTTGCTCAGATAACCAGGCTCTATCACTCAGATTGACCACCTCATGTATAGAATCTGCGGTATATATGACGACTCGAGATGCTCCATAGTCTTTATTGTAAAAGGCTGACTTTTTAGCCTTAATGGGGATACGGATGGTGATTATTATTCCCTTCCTTGACAGCACAAGGTAGTTTTGGGGTACAGGGAAGGCGAAGAACATAACAAATGCAGAAAGCATTCAATACGTCCTCTTCTGATACAGATATCTGAAGTTATCGATATTGACTCTACCGTTTTAGCGAATAAACCACTCTTGGTTGCGTATGACACTATTAGGTAAATAGTAAGCTAGCAAATACTGATTATTTGAAAAAAAAAATAACAGATAGTTGTGTGATTAATGCTTAAGGGCGGACTTCGTATCTAACATATTTCTTAGATGATCATTGATGCTATATACGTGCTAAATAAAGTTGTGTTCCAATGTATCGTTATTGAGGACCTTTGTAAGTAGCAGGCAGGATGTGATTACATGAAGAAAAAAAAGGTTGTATTAACTCCAGATAAAAAGTTACCTCTCAGGCATAAAGGAAAATATAGAGACAGATATATATATAAATATATATATACAAAGAGAAATAACGCTACGCATACGCTATGCTATACAGTAGATAAAAAGGGTTGAGCACCAAATAATGCGACGAGGAATATGTATTGCCATTGTGAGACAATCAAGAATAAACTTAACAATGACATGGCACCCTTAATGTAGCCCTTTCAAGATATATACCAAAGGGGAAAAGGCGGGAAACATGTCGACAGTCGATAAGGAGGACGACAAACTGAAGTAGTCGAAGAAAATAAGCGAGAAAGGAAGCTCCAGACGAAAAAAACATCAAACTAATGAAGTCTCTAACGGACTACGTAGTATCAACTGATTGATCTGGCACTGTTGCCCTTGTTGTTGATCCTTGTATACATGGCCTATCCGTTTACAGGTGATTCTCAACTCCTGCTGTGTGGTTCTTTGCCCATTTGGATTCTGGCCAGACAACACGGATAGCATCCCAGATGTGACTAAGGAAAACGAAGTAAATGTTAGTTGTATGTAGATAGAACTGAAGGGGCTTGCTGTACTAGGCCGAATGAACAAACAGGAAAGATAAGTAAGACAAGGAGGGATGTATCTGAGCATGGCTCAAATTAGGCTGAAGAAGAAAGGGAGAGGATAAAAAGGGCTTAAAACTGTGACAACTTCCATGAAGATCAGGAATATACATGTATTCTCCCTTTTGTTTCAAGTGCCCGTCTCCTTGCATATGCTATTCTTTCACGGTAAAGAGAACCGGAAGGGAAAGATATGACTTGTGTAACTCGAGACTTGAGAAGAGAATGGGAAAGGGATAAAGCAATTAAAAGGAACTTACTTGACGTAGATAATCTTCAGACTGTTTCTAACTTCTAACGGAAGACCTTTGGTATCGCGCTTGTTCTGCTCGGGCAGAATTACCGTCTTCACGCCTGCACGATGAGCTCCAATGAGTTTCTCTTTGATACCACCAACAGCAGTGATACGTCCTCTTAGTGATATTTCGCCCTATAGATATTTGAATTGGTAAGCATTATACTATCTTCTGATAGTATGACAAAAAATAAGGGGCGAACTTACAGTCATGGCTAGATCTGGTGGCACAGCGTTATTGGAAAACAACGAAATCATGGCAATGGCCTGGGCCATACCGCTACTTGGGCCATCCTTGGGAATACTTCCCGCTGGACAATGTACGTGCAAGTCGCGAGCGTGCATAATGTTGGTTGTTTTATCTTGCGTCATGCCCATTTCAAAAGCATGGCCCTTGACCCAACTTAGCGCTACTTCCACACTCTCTTTTAGCACATCACCCAACTGACCCGTCAACTGCACATGACCGTTGCCCGGCATGTCGGCTACTTCAATAAATAGGATACTGCCATGACCACCAGAGCTATAGGCAACTAGGCCAGTAACTACTCCGGGTCTACTTGAAGTCATAGCAATTTCCTCCTCGTACCGCTCGGAGCCAATCAATCGCTCAATCTCGTCGGGAGTCAAGTCTGAGCGGTACGAATCTAACTTATTACGGTCTCGCGCATCTGTATAATCGACAGCTTTGCCACGACACACAGCTGCGATTTCACGCTCAAGACTACGCACGCCAGCTTCGCGTGTATAGCCCTCAATGATCTTGGTTACTACCTTCTCATTCCATACACACTGGCTTTCGGTCAACCCATTGAAGCGCAATTGTTTCGGCACTAGATGCTTCAAAGCAATGTGGCGCTTCTCATGTGATGTGTAGCCCGGCAAGTAGATCAACTCCATGCGATCAAGCAGTGGAGGAGGAATGTACTCGAGATTATTGGCAGTAGCGATAAAAAGGACCTTGCTCAGATCGATAGGCGTGCCGACATAGTGGTCGGTAAACGTGCTATTCTGCTCGGGATCCAAGACCTCCAACATAGCAGCTGAAGGATCACCCATATTGCTAGCCTTGCCTAGCTTGTCGATCTCATCCAGCAAAATTACGGGATTAGCTACGCCAACTTTGCGTAGACCCTGGACAATAACACCGGGCATAGAGGCAACATATGTGCGACGGTGTCCACGAATCTCGGGCTCATCGCGGACACCACCTAGCGAGATACGGTGGAACTTGCGGCCAAGGGCTGTAGCTATAGAGCGGGCCAAACTAGTCTTGCCGACACCGGGTGGTCCAGCAAGTAGCATGATGGGAGACTTGTCTTGCATGCGTCTTCTTTTTAAAAGCTCTAGACGAGCATGCAATGCTTCGGCGCTATCAGCATTTGAGGTTCCTTCAGCCTCCATGGCAGTGATTTCAGTCTCGGTCTTTTTGATATTGCGATCCAGGTCGTCATTAATGGATTGCTTAAGACGCAAGATGGACAGGTACTCGATCAAGCGGCGCTTCACGCGCTCCAGACCATAGTGGTCGCCATCCAGTTGCTTGCGAGCCTTGACTAGGGTATCGGGGCCTAGACGGTCTTCAGTAACTTTGGTCCATGGGATGTCGGCGATGGTGTCAAGCCAATTGATCATGTTGGCATATTCTTGGCCGCCAGGGTGCGTGTTACGTAGGTGGCGGAGCTCGCGGTCAACCATCTTGCGCGCATCTGGTGGAAGCTCGGCCTCATCTAGACGTTTCTTTAGCTCTGAGATTTCAGAGTCCTCTTCCTCGTCATCATCATTACCGTTGCCACCCTTGTGGCCTGGCGGCATGATGGCTAGCATAGGGTTCTTTGGAACGCCAGAAATCTGTTGTGGATGGTCATGGAGGCCGAGAATGTGAGTAGGGAAGGTAGCCACAGCGGTAATTTTGAAGTTCTCCTTAAGGTTGCCAACCTGGCGCTCGAGAAGACCGCTGACAGTACGCAGACGGTCCTTTATTTCGACTGCGCTGAGAACCTGGAGCTTCTCTTCATACGAGGATTCGACTATATTGGCCATGAAGTCGGCAAGCTGACCGCAGTCGTCAATCTGTTTCTTAGCGATGAAGATGTCGAGACGTTGGGTAAGTAGAGGAGGGAGGCCTGACCGCGTATCGCTTTGCGGTAGAAGAGACGAGACACGAAGGAGGGCGACAAGCTCTCGCGATAGATTCTTGAGGGTTTGGAAGAGAGCCTGTAGTTCTTTGTCCTTGGGATTGACTGTTGATCATATAGGGACAGGAGATAGGGGGTTAGCAAAGGAATCAAGACCGTGGTGGTGATCCATGGTGGTTTGTGGAGAGCAGGTGAGCGAGTAAAGTAGTGTGGAAACAGCTGGGGACAAGGTATAATATGAGGATACGGCGGTTGGAAGTTGCTGGGGGGGGCATGTAGATTGGATGTTCACAAAATAGTAGGGGAAAGAGGCAAAAGAAGCCCCAGGAAAAAGGGTGTGCGTCTGTGAACGGTCAGGCAAGCCTTTATACAGTACATGAAGGTGCATATTTACATGTATGTGCTAATAATTTATGGATTATCAAGGCATACGATTGCTAGCACAGTATAAATGGCATATACATGACCGGCTGACTAGGAAGCTACTAGCTTGCTAGCAGTCATGTTAAATAGGATGCGAGGAATAAGCTCACTTAAGACTTCTCAGCCAGTAGCAATGCTGTAATGGACGCCATTAAATCAGACGGCAGGTAGCAAATAAAAGCCGCAGCCAAGCGAGAAAGTACTTTTTTACTTGGCGATGCGTTGAGTTGGGATAGACAGCATAGAAGAACAATAAACAATACAGGTGGTAGTAGTAGCATCAGAGACTTGACTTACCCTTGTCCAGCAACTCTTCATATTTGGTTGCCTCGAAGAACGGGCGATCCTTCACTACGCCCTTGAACTTGCAGCGCTGTAAGCCTTCGACCTTGAGCGCGAAGTCGCCCAGGCCGCGGCCGTCGATGCCCAAAACCTTTGCCGTGACGCCGATGACTGAAAGCTCAGAAGCCTGGATCTTGGTGACGCTGACCTCAGGAACGCGCTGGTCGGCTCGGTCGCTATTGTTCTGGATATGATTAGCGCTGGACGCGAGTACCGACGGCTGCACCGGCACACAACCGATAATCGACTCGATGCGGTCGCTGGAGCTCAGAGCAGACTCTTCCAGCAATGCCGCCAGAAGCGCAGGGACATCGGGACGGCTAGAGGATACGGGGATGCGCTGGATGATCCCGGGTAATAACACGGCGCCGCGTAGCAGCGGGATCAATGGAAGGTGGTCGACACCGACAGACATCGTGGGTATCTTCGCAGTAGTCGAGCAATAGTCGAGGATGGAAGTTGGGAGAGCTCCAAATGGAGTATGCAATTCGATGTGGCGCAGAAGACGTCGGATTTGCTGGTCAGAAACTAGGCGTTATTGAGTTCGGAATCGATATGTTTCGGCCGTTCGAAGATGCGACACAAGAAGTCAACGTATAGATGAATGCAGTCTGGAAACAATGATAAATCCGATGAAAAGCCGGTGTCAGAAGAAGTGACGCTAAGCAAAAAAAGAAAGAAAAAGAAAAGAAACAGTCAAAACTTTGAAACCGTGTGTTGAAGTTGCGCAAAGTCTCGATAAAAGAAAAACTCTAGAAACTACCACGGTTATTCTAATTCTAGCCAGTTAGTTCTCGGCGAAAGGAAGCCTCTTAACTTTGCTCTCTAGTCGCAGCAACTTGTGTCCCACTTAATCGGCTAATCAGTTCGCTCTTGTTGCCGCAGACCAATTTGGAGCCACTAGAGAAGCCGCGGACACTGGCTATAGGGGCTCTATTTGCTGACTAAGCATTAGCAGCCAATCATAGGCACAGGCCGAGACCCATCAAGGCATGTGAAGGCGGTCAGTCCGCTAACGAATGATGCTGAGCCGCTCGGGTCATGTTTTGTTGAATTTGTATACTTCTCGTTCATGATGTTTCAATGAGGTCAACTACATAGCTTAGCCAAATGTTCCAAACTCACAAGCATCTACTGCAAGTCCTTAATGTAACATATAAAAGACCATGATATTCCACGCCTAAACAGGCTTGTGCTTGCTTCCCACAGCCCAACACTGCTGCTATACTAGTCATTGGATGGCATTGCGTTTCTCGTACTGGCAGCTTTATTACTTACTACCTCATAACCTCAGGGAGCTTACTTCTAGATCGCCACAGAGAGAAGACAGCCTTCTTTTATTTTATTCCAGACCTCAATTTGTGCCTAATCCATAAGTGAAACTCACATGTTAAATGCATATAACAGAATTAGCCATTGCTAAAATTTGTTCTATAGCGCTGGTAGGTCCATTATTCAACTTGCGTCGGTCGAAAGCAAAAGCTCAACCAGTTCGCAACCGCAACTAACACGTCATACACCACTACGCTTACTCAGCATCCAGCCAGTTATTCGTAATGTTGATGTATAGGCGCTCGCCACCCACATGGAGTCCATTGTTAACAAAGCAAGCGCCATGCTAAGCCTTGCTAGCCTCGATCCAATAAATCCATAGGTCAGAATAGAACAACTTGAGTTTCCATCACAAATCACAGTAACATCATTAAATAGCGGGAAATAATCCTTCGGGACAATCAGTTCATTCTTATACATAGCAAGAGAGAATAGCTATAGGCCAGCAGCTGATCCAACCTACACAAGAAAAGTCGGTTGTATGAACAAAGTAATCAGGAACTTTGTCAGCGTTTCCGGCCGCCTCTCGTATCGTATGAAGTTAAATGTTTCGAATAGTCTACCTGACTAGTTCATCGAGAGCAGCCACAAGGCGTTCAGTAGCTCTTTAATATGTATGCCACTTGGGGCCACCTATGCAGCTAAAGAGAAATGGTTCAATAGCTCCGCCATCCAGTCGAGAATCCAACAGACAGGCTTCATTAGTACTGGTATCATTTAGCTTCAGCAACGGGTGGATCAAGAGTTTGATGCTAAAGAAGTTGGCTATAATTTGAGTACCCATGAGCCAACGAGCCAATTACACATTACTTAGGCACTAGGTAGCTTTCTAGATACTTTCGTTATTCAAGTCAGTACGTTACATATAGTATACAGCATTACGGCCTGTGCAGTCAACCCGTTATAACGCGTCGACACATCATCAGACAAATCCAAGAAATGCCAACGCATAGCCAGGAGTTTACTCCCTTTTAAATCCACACAAAATACGGTATGTAATAGTACTTTTATTCATAGTTCCAGAAACTGAATAAGATTTTTGGACCAAAAAAAATGGTATGTTACTCTTTTTCTTTTTTTATAAAATACGACTGGAAATCACGGAGGGTATCCGCCTGAAGTAAGCCTTAGAAACTTATTATATTGTCTTGCGAACACGTCGGTTGGGCTTCTACAAGGGGGAACATTTGATGCCAACGCAGTGCAAGCTGTTCTACTGGTTTTTTGGGGGTAGTTTTTCTTTCGTTTCTATTGGTAACTGGCGAAAATTATGCCTAAGGTCTGTAACGCATGGATGCACGTAAATTAGGCCGTTGCAGAAGTCTTGGGTTATAACATATGCACTATAACAAGCATAAGGAAAGAATAAGTACGAATATGTCAATCATGAAAAAACGTACATGATTCAAGCAATAAGTGTTTCTTGAATATTTTCAAAGGAGGTAATGAGACAGAGATCGCATATTAGCCCAATAACGGCTTAACTGCGTTTCTTTGTTCTCATCCTTTTTAACCTATAAGATCTCCCGACTTACATGCTAGCTACCCTAAATACATAACTTCTGCCCAACTATATGCTAGGTTATGCACAATTACATTACCGTTAACGTAACGGCCTTGAGTTTAGCCATGCACATCTTAGTACTAATGTAGTACTATTGCAAACCACATGCGTATCTCCACAAACATATGATTGGACAACGCTCCATTAAGAAAGGTGGGGCAAGGTCGCGTCTGACCTAAACGCGCTTTTTCTGCTTTGGTTTGTCACCGCAAGCTTTCCAGAACTCTTGGGGAGGTTTGTTTGACCAAACGAACTGCCTCTACACCATAAACCGCCGATACAGCCCATATCGTCAACCTTGACCGACAATCCACAATATCCAACCAAAGCAAGCTGCCAATTCGCACCAAGGCCCTGATCTCTTAGGTCATTTGATATCCTTCACTTCAAAAAACATAAGTACATAGCAATGTGTAAGTGGCTTGTACAAAATAACCCCGCTAAAAGAGCCCTAAACTAAACATTATACAGCAGGATATGGCTACGGCGATGACGGTGGTGGTTTCGTGCACGGGGGCACTCAGTCACAGACCGGACAAGGTGGCCAAGAGAAGGTAACCGGAGCAACAGTCAACCCCCCCCCCTCCTCCCCCCGCGCACGCGCGCCCAAAACTTGCATTGAGTAAACTTTCCACCCAGCCATCTAACCTCATCACTCCTGCTTCCATAGGGCTATGCTCGCGACTCCCTAAGACCCGTCACGATCAAGCAGATCCTCGAATGCGAAGAAGTCCAAATGGGGGCCAACAGCGACTTCCGCATCGACGGCGAAACGGTGACGCAGTTGACCTTCGTCGCGCAAATCCGCCAATACACGCGCCAAAACACCGCAGAGCTGTTCCGCCTCGACGACGGCACCTCGATGATCGACGCCAAGAAGTTCCTCTCGTCCACAGAGACCAATGGCGATGATTCAGTCGGCCCCGCCGCCAGCTCGCCCGAATGGGAGACTGACTCGTGGGTGCGCGCCTACGGCCGCGTCAAGGTGTTTGGCGGCAAGCGCAGCATCAACATCCACGTCGTTCGCCCCGTACAGTCGTACAACGAGGTCAACTACCACATGCTAGATGCCACCATGGTTCACCTATACTACCTGCGGCAGGCTGGAGCAAACGGCGCAGCTGGTGGTACCGGTGATGGCATGTTCGTGGATGGCGGTGGCGATTCGCAGATGGGAGGCTACAACGACATGGAAAGCAAAGTATCTGGCAATACACCAACAGCGAAGAAGTTGGCCAGGGCGCTAATGACGTTGCCGAGACAAATGGATGGCTATCGCATAGAGTTCCTTGCCTCAACAGCAGGCCTTGATGTAAATACTGCCATGACTGCAGCTGCAGAACTGGTCTCACAGGGCCTTATCTATTCTACAACCGACGACCAAACATTCGATCTCATGGATTTCTAATCCATCCTTGAGTAGTACGTACTCATGCTGCAAGCATTGAAGCTATCAGTATACTTCCAAACAATGGCATGGGCTAAAGAGTCACGGCAGAATAGTGCAATATAAGCACGTAGCAGTAAGCTTTCAACATGAGTTAATGCAATATATAACATGATACCTCCCAACCAACTATATAACAGGTCGTCGTTGGTTTCTTTAACTGTGGTAGCTAAAAGTAATTGACAGCGCCAGATATTACTATACTTGATTCCCAAATGCGTCAAGGAAAGACTATCCCAGGAAACCGGGACGCCTAAAATTAAATTTCTATACAATTTTTAGTTCAAGGTTTATTAAAATCAATATGAAGGAAGAAAGTAGTTGTAAATAGCAGTTTCAAAGCCGCGTATTTCTGAAGAGATTCTATAATAAAGGGGAGAATAATGACACAATACAGGTGTCTTCAATGAAATGGTTTTTAAAAGAAAAAATTGAGGCAAGTAATAACAAGAGAGAATAAGTGAGATTGTTAAACAAAACAAAAAGAAAATCCCATTCTAATGCTCAACCGTGAAACCGTATGCCGTTATGTGTGCTTTTACCCGCCAATCCAGAACTTGATAGATATAATCAAAAATATAAAGTAATAAAGAGAAATTCCCCTAGCCAACAAATAGAATATAAAAAAGCAGAGCAGATGTGAACAAATCGGTCCATATTAGAGACAATGACGACCATCAAGAACTAGATAGTATGTATTACATGAGAATGAATACTCAGATATGCAGAAGACCAAACTGGTCTTTGTATGGGATAATCAAACGACACTGAGATCTATGAGACTAAAAACAAGCAACGATTTAAGTCCAGTATAAAATGGAAACACGAAAAAGGGGATGTGATCAGGCTGCCTGCTCATCAATTTCTACTTTGAGAAACGACGACAGGACAGACCTCAAGTCTTTCAATATAAGAAAAGACGAAATTGAAAGATAAAAAGAAACTCCGTAGCGGTCGTGTATGAGGGCGAATGCGAGCAATGAGATGTTGATGCAAAGCAATAAAGAAATAGAAAAAAGAAAGAAATAATAAACACGCTGTATACGGACTGAAACCGAGTAGAAGATTGCTCTTCCTGTGCGTCTCCTATCACCAACAATGGTGAGAAAGACATTGGCACATATGGATGCTGTAATGAAAACAAAATGGAAGAATGGGGCAAATAATAAAAGGTGTATGGTGCAAAAAAAAATGCCGTGAAGATAGGCATATGAAAGAGAAGGGAATAGTTGATCAAAAAAAAGGTAAAAACGGAAAGCCATTTACACCTTCTCGTTCAATGTCGACGAGTTACTATGTGAAGACGACACCTTGCTGACGGGCTCGCGGATCATAGCGGTCAGCAAAACGCTGCCATCCGGGCCAAAGCGGATCTCTTCCTTAGCCTTGAAGCCAAACTTCTCGTAATAGATTGTGTTGGATGGAGAAGATGACTCCAAGTACATGGGCTTACCCTCACGATCAGCCTATAGATTTTTTTTTCACATGTTAGTATCTAGATGTGCATGACGGAAACAATGATAATATGCAGATGAGCTTACCTGAGCCATCATATCGCGCAGTAGGCGCGACGCATAGCCCTTACGGCGACCGGAGACCTTCGTGCCAAGGTAAATGAGATAGTAGCAATCATCATCACGATCACCCATGACGCGTTTCTTAACGTCGTGCAGGGCAGGCAGAATCTCCTTATAGTAGCGCTTCTTGCACTCGGGCGACAGCATAAAGTTGAGCTTCCACAGACCAGAGCGTAACGTCGTGGTCCAGTGATCTGCATAATCTCCAGGGCAAGTCCACATGGCAATGCTATCGTAGTCATCGCCAAGCGAGACGACCTGACCGGTTAACAAATAGCAGTTCGAGATCAGTCTCATCACCTCCGTGTGCATCTTCCAGAGCCCTTGGGGGGAGCGGTCCTTGACATCTGGTGCATCGACCAAGTAGCGGCTCAGATCGTCGTTGGCAAAGGCAAGAGACAGAGTGTGTGCAACATGCTTGGCCTCCTTGCGCGACAGTATGCGCGGCACCAGGCCGTGACTCTCAGGTAGCAAAGAATCGGCGGTGGAAGGCTTGAGTTGCGGCGGCAACTTGGCATTGACGATAGTAGAAGCGCTAGAGTCGACGCGGATCATATGCGGTCTTTGTGAGATGGAGCTAGGAGCCAAGCTAGATGTGGAAGACTTTGGTGTCGACATAACTGATGACGGCGCAGAGAACAGTGAACTATGTGAAGACGCGGAAGAAGTCATGATGGAAGGTGTAGTAATAGTAGAGGAGGATGATGAAGACTTCTTGTAGAAAGACATCTTAGAACGGATCTTGTCGATAATCAACGAGTCGGAGATCTTGGAGGGCATAGTTAGTATCATGGTAGTTGAGCTAGCATGAACTGCAGAAGGCAGTGTGCAAGACGGCGCTGGATATAGTGGTGGAGAGCAAAGGGGAGGGGGACGAGCACGAAGAGGAGGATGTAAGGCGGATATATAAGAAAGATGCAGAGGTAGATCGGGGATACTTGATATAGATCAAGGTGTCATTCGGAACAAGGCAAGCCAGTAAGGTTAGCTGGGCTGCCGGAGCTTCTTATAACTTCATTCAGACATGGTCGTCCAAAAGAGATAACGGGCGTAGGAGGACGGTTCAGTCGGCCGGCACATACCACACGACCTTAGCATCTGGTTGGTTGTATGAACATTTCTTGCAACCTCAAATGCAAGCACGCGACAGAATGGAAGTCCCGCCATTGCTAGCAGATATGTACATAAGACCGACCAAAATGAAAGGCGTAGTGCGGATGCCAGCAGAGAGTGGCCTCCTCTCGACTGCACTGTCATATAAGTTGGTCAAACTGCGAGAAAAATTAGGCCTGCCCAAACTGACGGACGCTGACTCCTTGGTAGCAAGTCTTTTTTTATGCCAGCTCAGTCACTCGCTCGCCCCCCCCCCAGTCTGTCAGTGAGTGGCTCAGGTATTCTGTTCTAGGACGCTGCACATCCAATAACCCCTGTCGCCTTTCATTGAGTCCCGGTGTAGAGAAACATCACCTAGTCGCAATAGACAGAACGGCGAACAGCTCGATGATCTGCAAACTCGAAAAACTGAGAATCTGGACTCCCGAGCGTGACGATAGTGCGATGCCAATCACATCACGCCGTACGACGGATCTCGAATGTTACAACGGGGAGTCCAGACAAGACAATGGACAATGCCTTGGGGTGTGTGAAAGCAAATGCCAGGTTCCTCAACGGTTCGATGCAACGGCCAGGGTCCATTCGAGAAAGCAGTGCGAGATAGATAATAACAGGAAAAGGGAGCCAACTCTTCACAAGTACTCACTCCACAGGAGATGAGGTTTGGAGTTTACAAGTCTTTGAGATCATTTCGTAGACCAAGGCCAGAAGAAAATAGTAGCCGAGGTGGTCATTGAAATTTCTGTAGCTTGTCCACAAATTGGAGTTGAACAGATACAACGATCATGAAATTTATTTCTCTCATTTTTTATCAGGCGGCATGTACGGAGAAAATGAACAACGCCGTAATATATACTGATGCCAGCTCAGTATAGTGTAATGCCGCAGTCAGGCAGCAAGGCCTGAGAGAAGGGGAAGAAGAAAAAAAAAAAGACAGATAAATTCAAGCTGTTAAACAAAGCCCAAGGAGAAGAAAAGAAAGACAGAAAAAAAATATGAATAGAATTTCTACTCCTCCTTCGTAGGCCTGCGAAACAAGAGCTTTTTCTACCTCTCAAAAGGCGGTACTAGATTGGGCCTGTTCAACTAGCTGGCTGACTCCCGGCTGTTGTTTGTTCTCTCTGCCTTGCTGTGTTGTTACGGATGTGATATACGAAGCAGGCATATAAATTGTGCGTGTGTACGTTAAATAAACACCCACTAACATACAGCAAGGCGCAACTAGCAAACTGCCCATGTGACTAACTGTTTCATGGGGGAAGGAAAGGATGACCAGGCTCGAGTGAGCATCTGTATTATGCCTAGGCATTTAAGGGTTCGCATGTATGTTTCTCCCTCGTTCTTTGTCGAGGGAAAATATGCGCGTTGGTTCCATTATATAGCCGGAAAGGGAGCCTGTGAGTGGATACTTTCCAGCGCTGATACCAGTACTTACTGGTGACGAAAAATGTGAATTTTGAGGTGTATGGGCAGAGGAGGGAAAATGATTACTCACCTTATGTAGTGTTTAGTTAGTCAAGTACTAGTATATAGTAAAAAAGCTGGTGATCTTGGCGCCCAGCAAAAGAAAGTACTGAATTTATAATGGGGAAGCGAAGCGCTATAACTGGCTATGGATATTAGCATCATGTCTACGTTAATAGGTTTGGCTATCCAAAGTTTTTTTTCTTTGCCAGCTCAACCCGTAGCGACAATGATATACGGTTGGGTGAAGTGAGAAACAGCTCAGGCCGTAAGTGATAGCAATGCATAGTGTACTCACTATATATATGATGAAGACGGGTATGGGACAGTTCGGCAGTTAGGTTGATAAAACCAAGCTCCGCTGCATTCCACGTGTTAGTCAACATCGTCTAACACATGATCTGTGTGTCTCTGCTTTTCGCGAAACTTTGTGTTGGAGAAGCTTAGAGGGCAGCAACAGTAAAGCCATTGACTGGCGATTTGGTATAGGAAGCCCGATTAGGAAATGTATTGAACTTACAAATGAAAAAAATGTTCGCAAGATAAAGTGTTACGATGAGTAATTAGGAAAACTTGGTCGAGATGCAGATAATTATAACCGGCTCGGATTGGATGTTTGTCAACGCAGATGATGAGCGTTGAATCCTCTTCAATAAGAGAAAGAGGAAGGGGGAACTGATATTGGAAGAGTATGGCTTCGCCGTAGACGCCGGTAAAAGAACGAAAATAAAGAAAGTGATAATTAGCCTCCGTTATAAGAGAAGGATAAACAAGCACTGGATATGTTTTGTTGATCCGGTAGTCGAAGCTTTAAAGACAGACAGCCAGGAAGACGGGTGAGAGAGGCGTTGGTAGTTGCCTTTGTGGGCGTAGAGCGGTGAACGGCTGGTGTTAACGAATGTATGTTCCCCAGTCAGGTGAAGCAGAGAGTGAGTCGGTGAGTGAATTGCCGTGTTATTGATTATGATGTTGTGATGATAGTAGTGATAGTAAAAGAGAGGGTGAAGAAAGAGTCGTGGTAGGCGTGGCGTCTCAGTACAAGTTAAAAAGATAATAAAAAGATAGTCTAGAGAATGAAGCAAGAAAATGTATAAGAAACTGTCAAGTTGGTAGATGGATGGAGAACAGAAACGCAAGAGACAAGAAGCATCGACCGAGGAAGGAGATCGTGGAGTTGTTATATATTGCAGGTTTTTCAAGCATTCTTACCATACCAGTCGTGGACAGAACCGCAGAAGAATATCCATTGCAACTTTCACGATATAAGGTCTTATTTTAGCGGTAGGCTATCGATATTGGCACGCCTTGCTCTTGTTCTATTCCCCCCTCCCCTCCTCCAAAGCCACTTCAAGGTAGGGCTCTTTTTATCTTCCTTGTTTTCCTTCTGCGCTCTCTTCCCATCTCTAAACCTAGTCAGTCCAACGGCTTTACGTCTGTCAGTGGGCTATTGGGGGAGGGGGGGTATTCCCTTGGGCGTGAAGTTCCATCCTAGGCTAACACCAGGACCAACCAGTTGGCTAATATCTTTCTTTCGGTATCCTGTCCCCTGGTCATCCCAGGAGAAGTCATACTTGAGAGTTCTGCCAAATGAAGAAGCCTTCAATTAACAGAACGTATGTAGAGAGATTGTATATCCTTGGCAATAAACGTACCAAGCTTAACCCCTGTGATACAGGTTTAGGTATAGCAAAGAAAGGCAAAATAATGAATACAGAGACCAAACAACAGTCACAGCATCTACCCCTCTCCCTTCTTCTAGTACCATTGTATTGATACTATTGGGAGAGAATAACTTATTTTCTTTCTTCTGCTATCAGAAAGCTCAACCTGTATCAATAATGCATGTCCTGCTCAAATAGCGTGATGTAGTATTGATGTGCAGTATGTGGTGTTTCGGAAAGCTCCATTGAGCATTGAGCTGCTTAAAAGGAAAAGAGACTTACTACTGTAATAGAAAATAAAATCTAGCTACTCAAACAATCACAACATAGAAAGGTTAGCTAGTTATTGGGGGGGGGGGGGAATTCAAAGATTTTGAATAAAAAAATTCCCATAAAAGTAAAACCAGTAGATCTCTATACGTTCAAGGAAGGCTAGCTCATTATTGTCCTTTTGCTTTAGTCCCAAAGGTCTGTTTCCCTTCATCTCTAGAACCATGTCTATTCCTTTTCCTTGACCTCGGTTTACCTTGTTTGGTGTTTATTACTAGCTATGTTCTATTTTCCATTTCATTGTCTGGCTCTTGGTTCATAATAGTTGTGTCTTCGTCCACCCCCCCCCCCCCTTCCAGGTCTAGGATTATGGCACTTCTACCGTCCCTTTCTGTCGGGCCCGATATATTAGTATGGATGCATGCCGTATGGCGAAGCTAAAGAAAAAGCAAAGAAATGGGGCAACGGTTGTAACTTCACCACCACCACCACCACCGTATGTTACTCTCAGATGTGTCTCGGCAGGCAGGAACAAGCTGATACCACTACAAAATGCGGCAGGACTGGTTGTCGGAGTTATTGTCGGCATGGTTGTTGGGAGTCAAGATGGCTGGCGGCTCAATGCACGCCTATCGTTCAAACAAGCAGACACACATCTGGCTAACAGCATCCGAGTACACGGAATGGTTTGCGGTGATCCTTTACCTCCTGCCGTCCTTTTTTTGGCTGGCTGCCTGCCTGCAATTTTTGCTTATCCTTCGCCCTCGGTCGGCATATTGACGGATGGATGCAGGCAGTCGACACGTTTTATTTTTTGTTGATTTGCTCTTGGTCTTCTTCTTAGTCGTCTATATATCCTGAGTAGAGCAAAACGTGTACATATACTCTTCATATAGACAAAGACCTACGTATGCAAGTTTGACAGATGTACAGGCGAGCTAATTCGCACACGCATGTAGTCTATCGATTTAGGCGTTCTTAGTTGCTAGGGCATATTTGTTCTAGATATTTACATATTCGTGCACTAAAACAACGCATGTATCAGTTGGGCTATATACCGTTCTTGGTATTAGATCAATACCAAGTTATCTTTAACCAACATGGTTTATGGACCTACAAAGAACTGTATGAAACTAGCCGTACGATTTGTTCGTTTATTAACCAAATAAGATTTTATCGCTACCACTAGGGTTTAACTAGGGTTCATGAGTGGCATAAATTTCTAAAAAGAACTGTATTTTTCTTTTTTTTCTTTTTTTTTTTTTTTTTTAAGAGCGAAGAAGATTGGTTCAGCCCCAAGATTCATGCCTGAAAAGCTCATTGAGGCTATGTCCTTTCCTTTGTTCCTTGAACGCAAAAAGGCTTCTCTAATTCCCTCCCAATCATTCACGTTCCGATCTAGTCAGTTGTAGGCAAAGCAAAGCCAGGCTATCAATCATAAAGGGCTACGTAGGGTAAGACGTTTCGCTTCTCATCCAGCAAGCTTTTACTTCGTGAATAGAATATAGAGGGCACTAGCTCGCGCAGAGATTCCAAGCCAATCAACCAGTCCTTTCCCTCCCTGTCCACCTGATCGTTAACCTTCATCTTCCTTTCCTTTTCGCTTCGAATTCATGCGGATGCCATTCTGCAACTGGACATCGGCTAATTTTTTTATTTTTTTCCTTTTCTGTCTACTTTTCGCTTGTCGTCTTCTCTCCCATGTCCGCCCTCGCTCCCCCGTGAGAGTCCTGTGACTTGCTGTGTTGGAACCATTCACAGGTATTTCCTTTGCCGAATAGAGTACTGCCCTGCTTTGTCATCGGCCCATATTCCGGGGGCAAATGGCCGAATGCTACTGGTTGGTAGATTGCTTCGAGCTACAGTGAGTTTCAGAGAGCAATCCGAGGCTGTTCAAACACTTGGTCACCGCTACATCCCAGCTGGCTTGAGGACAGAATTTTGACCCAAGGAGGATTTACAGCTTGAGCCAGAATCTTACGAGCTTGATTGATCAAATATCAGTATCACAGTTAGCTGTACAGGTAGGTAATGCTACTTCGATATTCGGCCTAGGGAACCACCAATTCACCGAATCATCTTTCCTCCTGCAAATCTTATGGAATCACTTGTTTTCAATATACTTGCTTGAAGCATCATGCCCGTAAGCCTGTCCCTCTCACCATTTCTTCCTCGTTCTCGCTGGTCTTATACTTGGTTTTTTCTTATAGTAGGTGGTGCCATGTCATAATATTGCCTACTGATGGCCCATAAATTAGTGAACGAAAGGGAAAAGATAGAATCTGTTGAAAATATAGGCTCAAGGCATTTTATGGGTGCTCGCATCTACCAATCAAGAACAACGTACAATCGAGTAATGAGTTAAAAAAAAAAAAAGAACAACGTACTCGCCATTGGTCACAAATCACATCAGTTTGCACATGTACAAACAGCACAGTCTATTAGCGTCCAGACTTGCGCTAGCTCCCTTAAGCCCAACCAACAACTGATGGTCGCTACTTGGGGTTAGTTCTATTGCTATTGTTATCTTGTTTCTTGACCGTTCCGACGGGTCCTTTTTGCACATACGGGGAAAAAAGGCTAACACGGCAACTTGTCCCAAAGTGTAATAATCGCACAAGGATTATCTGGCTTTCTTCTTTACTTTGCCTTGGCGGTCTTTTAGTCTTTTATTTAGGGCAGCCAAACAGAAAGCAGGCATGCAAGTTGCGCCATACCACTTTACTATTCTACTAAGCCCCCGATGTTTGCTATGTTAAATATAGACGAATCAGGCACTGATAGAACCACCATATCGCTGACTTACTCTATGGCACACATATATATATATATATATTTCTTGCGTAATTTTCCCTCAGGCACTTGACCCTGAATAAGTAAAGATCAATATTCACTATACACAGAAAAAAAAAGCACATTAAAGCGAAATAGAAGTCGGCATCTGTGAGTCATTTGTTATCATTACTATCGCACCGCGCTGTGCTGACTAAATAGTCGTCATTGCTGTGTTTGCCTTGCTGTACAAATCCTCGGAATGGTGTGATTCTCTATCAATAGTGCCATTTCAAGTTCGCAACACAGGGCTCTTATCTTGCGTTACCCGCTCACAACCATAATAATATTGGGCGCATGAAAGAGTAAGGAATGGTGATAAGCAACGAAGCAAGGTTAGTCAACTGAAGAGAAAATCGTATTACTACCACCATCTCTATCCGCCTACCAAGCTCCAGCTTAGCCTGTTTGATTGTCACTTGCGGATAGCTTTGCGGGAAACTAGACCGCTAGAACCAAGAAAGAAAACCAAAAGGAATGAATAGTAGGAAATCTCAACGAGTTTCTGTCCCCCCCTTCTGTCTCTTTCAAAAAGAAAAAAAATGCCAATCACATTTCACTTTTTGTTCCCGGAACTAAACAGACGGATCACCGGGCATGGTCACAGTTCCATGTCAGACTAGAGTAATCATTGATTGACCTGATTAGACTTGACCTGAACGGCATTTAGCTTTTGTTTCAGTGGTTGGCTGACTGACGACTTGCTGGCTTCCGTCTGTCGGTACCTTAGTCGCTGTATCACATCTTGTTCGAAATCCCTTTCTATTCCAGGTGGGAAGGGAGGGGGTTGATTTTACCTATCTTGAGAATTTACTGACTCATTTCTTTCTTTCCTACTTTCCTACTAAACTATACTATACTTGATCAATACTCGTTGTCGGGAAGTCTTCGCTCAGTACCTTTTACACATGCAACTAATATCCCGTCTTTGAGCCGTAGCAGCTCATATATATCTGAACACGGCAGCTCGTTTTGTCCTTCCAAGCCGCTTGCTGTGATAGCTTCTACTACCGCCAACTATATGGTCTATTCCTTTTGTCTTTTTGAAAGCAGAATCATGCAGGAACAACTGCACCACAGAAAATACGGTCAAAAGAAGTAAAATCTAACACATTTATACTGACAATTAGCCAGTAATTCTACAAACATGCCTGAAAGTTGCCTCTAATCCTCCCTAAAACGAGAGCGATGAAAATAATTTAAACAGAGTCTCGAACATGAATTTCTAGGGCCCCAAACCATCTTTGTATCAAGTCATATCTAATCCCTTGTTTTCTTTTTGCAGTAGCATAATAAAAAATGTACTTTTTTTTCTGGCCGGCTGAGCTCCCGCTTGCTAGGTTAGGCTTGCTCTCGGTCTACCTTCATTAATAGTTAGTAGGGATTTTTTTCCAGAAGATAACTAACTTTGTGATTACTATGTTGTTGCCTTAACAGCCCTTGTCACCGGGCATTGGATCCGTAAGCTGATATTCCAGCATAATCCCTACTTCATATGAAGCGTCTTTTTTTTCTTTTTACCCCCCCATCCTTCCGGGGATATCACAATCACTACCGTTGCCTGCGTAGCAAAACTAAAAAAAAAAAATAGGTAGGCTAGAAACAATGCAAAAAAGAAGCACTATCTTGGCCCGTCATCTCATCATCTGTCTTACATTGAAACAGGACCAAACTATATCCCCACTTGCAAGATAAGGAAGCATGTTGTGACAGAAGTAGTATATCTTTTTCTCTTCTTTTCTTTACTCAGTAACGAGACCTGGTTGGAAGAAGACATTCTATGGCGTGAAATCTGCACGCAGAGCAAACCTGTATCAGACATTATGAAAAAGACGAAGAAAAAAACCATTTTATTTTGTAGTATGTACATCGGGATACCATAGAAAGGACCAGATACGCTTAAGCAAGCACAGATATACGAGTCTACCGCTAAATCGGGAATCCTTCGTCATGGCGTGTCATGCTGTCAGCTGTGAACAATTTACTTTACGTTCTTCTTGAGCATCATTGCCTTTTCTTCAAATTATACATTTCTACAATAATCTTGTCATGGTTAACATCGAATTGAGTAATGGCAATTTTTCTATCACATGTATATTTTTTTCTAATTTCTCTTTCTTTCTTATCTAGGGTTCGCCATATAAGGAACTAGAAGATTAAGAAACCTCTAGCTACCCATCAAAGGCTGCTTAGCCTGCTTTGCGTCCTCTCTTATTTTTCTCTCTAACTTTCCGGGAATTGATCGACGCACCGGGAGCCCGGGACACTGGGTCCGATATGAGAGACTACAAGCTCAGCTGACCAGGCCCTTGTACTATCATTGTTTTCCTTACTGTTTTCAGGCTAAAGAACTTGCTGGCAGGATTGTGTTGGCTCTGTTGACACTGGAGCTTGTAGTGGCGATTAGGCTGTGTTTCGTATCTTTCGAAACCTACATGTATATGTATATATGTATGTATGTATGTATGTAGTAGTATTTCACTATTGAATTAAATTTTATTATCATTATTATATATATTTTCAGGCACAAAATCCCAACAAGAAGAAAACAATCATACATGAGGCAATGAAGCAAATGGACAGATAACCTTGGTCAATGTAACATTGAAGGTGGAGGATATCTCCGCGGCTTCTCTGAACCAGACCTTGCATTGTTCTTTTTTCCACTGCTACCTTGGTTGAGGATTTCCTGCAACTTTGGCTTGGTGGGTGCACTAGAAGTAGGAATTGTGCATGTATATCTTTGGTTATGATATTGTTTTCTAATCCCCTGAGGCAACAAACTACTCACTGTATCTTCTCCCCCGTCTATCAACCCCCTTCTCTTCTTTTCTTCTTCAATACCCATGAGAATCATGCTCAGGGAAAGCTGGACCAAGTACCCGGTACTATGTAGCACTGTTACAAGTTACGAGAATCACAAATAAGGAGGTGGAAATCAAAGAGCATTTCTTTCGGTATCTCCATTGAAATTATTGCTAGTTATGCTTGAAGTTATATACCCAGTATGCGTTGTTCTTTTGGCTTCTAGAGTTTGGTTTGCTTCATCGTAGACGGTCTGTCTATCGTGTTCACCGGCATATCCAATCCATAATATAGGAAGGGGGCGTGTATCAGGTCCATTTTGTTTTGAAGGGGGGGGGGTAAAAAGAATAGTACTCCTCTGCTCTAGCATTGACACCGTTCATTAAAAAAAATTTTCTACATTTCTTGTCACTGGAATGACCTGATGAAACTAATCCATAATCTTACTTTTGTTTAAAAAAAAAAAAAAGAAATAGACTAGAAACTGGTAGTAGCTATGAGACTCCAAGGTGTCTGATCATAGTCAGGGCTACAGACGAATCATGGAGTTGTGCATCAGCTAAATCTTCTGAGGCCACGGATAGTTTAGCGATGGACGTTTGGATATAGCATACGGCATTGTGCTAAGATAAGTAAACATGAACAAAAATTATATGTGTATATATTAGTTCGTCGTAGTATCAAAAGTCAAAGCGGCTACCAGCAGCTGAAGAAAGCTCTAGCAAAAAAAAAGAAGACAAAAACTGCGTCCCAAGATATGGTTCAAAGAAGTAATAAATCAGCAACATAATCTTCGTTCAATCGTCTTCTTCCCTTGACTGACAGTCTTTGTTTAGGAAGATAGAAGAAAAATTGTTATCATATAAAAGTAATTAGCGAGACAGCTTGTAAAATAGACAGTCAAGGTGTTGAGGAAAAAAAAAAAAAAAGAAAAACCTATACACGAACAGACTCTCTAACCTAGCGGAACCAAACTTGAGCGAAGCTGCCATCTCACATGTGCATGTATGCCATCATTTCTTACGCACAGATCGATTCTGACCAACCTGTTGGGCTGCGCACATTATTCACACCAGGCTGTTCCTGGGCGTTGACCTAGCGCATTAGTTACTGTATGGCTATAACTAGAGTTTAGACCTACATAGTAAAGGGAGGATAAACCGTATATCTACGTTGTAAATTGTACTCGTTGATGACTCGAAAAATATACGCCCGTGTAGTTACACGTGATTGAAAAATCTGTATAAATATAAACAGTATTCTTACTGTACAGTTATTTCTATTATCTTTTGACCGTGCGAGTCATACTCATGCAGTCAGCTTCAGTTGTCAACTCATTACCATCCCTCCGGCCACATAACAAAGACCAGAACAAACCTAATGACACAAACAAGTTGATACAAACAACCTTATCTCTATTATTATTTTATTAATTACTATCTCTCCCCATGCTAGCCCCCTCTCTCCAGCACGATGTTCTTTATATCATAATTCGCCTCTTTATCTCTGGCAAAGTTGGGTAGCAAGAAAGACATTGGCGAGAAACAAAAACACAACAAAACTTGGGACACGAGTAACAGCCAATGAGCTACAGCAAACGACCAAGCGAGAATACAAATACTATACTTGGAGAGAAAGACAAAGACGTATGTACGGGAATTAACGAAAGCCAGACAACAAGCAACCGTTGATAGTTTGGAAAACCAGCCGCTGGCTTTTTCTGGGGCCATGCAGAAAAGCCTCGCATTCTTTACAAAGTACGAAGGCGTTTCTGCTCTACTAGTATATATATGCATAGTACATAGTATGAAAAATGGTAAAATATCCTACAATGGCGTGTCGTATCTTATCTGCAGATTCTGTCATCAGTCATTGGTTAACATACACGCCCTTCTTTTTAGCCCCCCCCCCCCTTCATAGCACATTGTGTGTCCTGCTCGCCTATTATTGATGCTTGGCTTGACGTGATACGGTTTATAGCCAACAGTTTTTTCTTCTTCTTCTTCTTCTTCTTCTTTATCATGACCGTAATTATGATTGTTACTCATTCTCTGCCCAACGTCTAGATATATGGTATTCACAATGATATGATTATCAAGTTTTGTACTGATACTAACCAGAAAATAACGTCGAATGGGTAACATAATTCGCCGTTATCTTGGCGCTCATCTTTCCCTCTCGCTCTTCACCATTTCTCGCCCATTCTGAGTTTGTAAATCTATTATTATTTATTATATTCAATTATGTTACTAGTGGAAATATATAATGAACTGTCGTGGTTCACGGACGTTTTTCCCGGCCCACAGGAAATCGGTAGTTTTGGCCATGGGTAGTTCTGCCAGAAGGACCAGCCATTTGTTGTTTAATAAAGAAAAGAAAGACGGCAGATCAAACAAAAACTTAACGTCTTCTTTCTCTCCCTTCGACTGCACGTTGCCCTGGAGAGTTTTGCTAAGCCTTTCCCGCCATAAAACTCTTTATGCTTTGGTCTGCTAAGGGGATGAAGGGATATACATAGTTATCAGCTTACTAGTAGTAGTATTAGTAGTGACAGCCTAATAATAACATGGAACTCAATATACTGGACCGTTTGATGGACAAAGATGCCGCTCTCTGGCTTGTTGTACTGTTTTTGTTGCCTGACCTTTCTTTTTTTCCCCTTCTTCGCTTGGAGAAAGGAATTATTGGGACAGGCTCTAGACCTTCTTCAGCCAGAAAAAAATAATATATATATATATATATATATAAGCGCTAAAGTAGGCAGAAACCCTTGGTGGCATACATTTAACTAGGCAGGCTTGGCTCTTTGGTTTGGAGCTTCAAGACTTTGGGTCGTCTGGATTCTTTCTTCATGGTGGAACGATTACATCGCCTTGACTTAGATAATCACTATGATTTGAATTAAAAGTCCATGTTATATGGGCGTGCGCCTAGTCATGGTGTGGTCCTATCGAACTTACATTTACATAATATCCAAGTCATTGATTTTTTTTTTTCGATAGCTACTTGACTCAAGACAAGATAACCCTAATCAAGGTATGATCTACTGCATTAAATATGTTATAGTTATATTTGGTCGTCGTCGCAATCTCTGATAGATTTTCTAGTTTGAGTCAAAAGAAACGACAAACGTAAATACAGGTACCGATTATAATCTGGGAACATATGTAATGTATATGCCAGATTGGCTGCGAAAGCTATTAAGAATGTGACGGCGTAGGCAGTCTTACTCACATCTGGCGATGTGATGTGACGAGCCTGCGCAGTACTTTTCAGACCAGGTACGGAACCATTTTATTCACTCAGAAGCAAAAAGTTTTCTTCTTGAGATACTACTAACAGCATCATCAGTATTTTCTGTTCCTTTCCCCCTCTCCCATTTGCTTCTATCGTATTGTGGCCTTGAGCCTTAACTGAACACGACCCATCTGCCGTTTTTGTTTTGCTACCCGAATTTTCCATATTCTCCAAAAAAAAACTGGAAAGTAAGGCGTTGTGGCTTCTTTCTCGGTACTATTACTTTTTTGTGATTGCAAATATAGACAGTAATAGACTTGCTGACATCACAGTTGGTGTTAGCCTGGACATATGCAACAAGCCCTATAATCTTGATGAGCTACTAGTAGTCAAAATGGTAGTTAAGACACAAAGAACAATGCGTCTATATCACCTGGACAGTCATCTACAATTAGATGATACTTTGCAGCCTGAGAATATCCCGTGTCTTGTCTTGTCTCGTCATCGTAGCCCCGACAATGGTGGGATTGGCATTGTTGGAAGAGTTGTAACAACAAAAGTAACAACAGGAACAGTACAGAAGCTCTTTCAGTCCTTTAGGTGCCAATTCCAATTCGGGGGCGATGCGTTCCTGTTGGGATTTCTGTCCACAATAATACTAGCTGTCGATCATCCAGGAAACTGACCTTGACTTGCACTGGACAACAAGCAAACTGCTAGAGCGACTTACTGATGCACTTTAGCAAATCCGGTGCTCTGTTTTGGCCTTCGCTCAGACCACGTAACTTTGTTGGATGGACATCCTGATTGACAGTCTCTAAGACACATGGGGGGGGGGAAGGTGTGTCTTTACTCCTACTGAGAGTTAGGATGTAAAACAAGATCTACCTGTATAACTGAGGCCTTGCCTCATTGAGCTGTTAAAGATGCCTAGGCAAAAAAGGGTGTGAAGAAATGGAGGAATAACCTGGGCGTTCTTCGTTGTCCCTCTGGAGCCTAGCAAGAAATCAGTGGTTAGAATAGAACAGAACATCAACTATACATTCTCTTTTTCCTTGCTAGTTGGCTGATGTGAAAATGGAGATATAGTGATTGTTTAGCAGCTGAACAGCAGCACAGCTTAGTCCATTTTCAATATAGTATCTACACTCTCGTTTATAGTGACAGGTAATTGATTGCTTAGTGGGATTTCCAATAACAAGGCTTGCTTGACCCTAATGTCAGCTGTGAAAGTGTGAAAAGGCACGAAATACAGGCGGTTCGCTTGGCTGGACTTTTTGATTCGATAACGATGCCTAGCTGATGTGATGATCTTTGTGTAATATTGTAATGAAGAAAAAAAAGTTCTTGAATAATCATCAAGTATGCCGGTTATGTGAAATGACTTTTGATACAACATCGCAGCTCGAAAGAACACTAAATATCGATGTCTGATCAGCTGATGCTCTGAGATAGTGCGAGAAGATAAGGCTATGGGTTTATGTACAACTTTGGTTTTCATTATTTTCTTCTGTTTTGCCTCCTTTAAGAAACTATCTGTAGAGCTCAAAGAAGACGATGATCCAAGATTGGATTTCGGAGTTATTATCTACTTGGCTGGTCTGGTCTATCTTGTTGGGTGGTAGCTTCCCGCAATAGTATCCAAACAAAACCTACGATTCAAGCCAGACTGACACATGCTGTCGTCACGGGCCGCAACACGGTGAGGTCATCCATCTACCCTATCCCCCTTTCTTAATTTCAAGCACCTACTGTACAATACCGAGTTTCCTTTCTTTCTTGTTTTCTTTTTTTTTTCTTTTTTCGGGGCCTACCTTTACGAACTCTGACTCAAGCACTTGTCGCAGGACTGTTGCGGTGGTCGCTCATCATCATTAGTATCAACACATTCGTCACTATAAATCTCTTTGGGGGGGGGGGGGGGAGGCAATGACAGGCATCCACAACCCCCACTTTTCTCTTTCCTGTTTCGGCAATCTCCCCTATTGTCTTGTTATTGGTTGAGTTATTGAATAATACTAACCTAGTTAGCAGAAGGCACTGCTGGCTAAGCTACATTTCCTTTTGTGCCTGGATTCTCTGGGCTAGATAGAGAGGCTGAAAGAAAAGACGACAACAACAACAGATAGGAGCCCAACCTAAAAACTGCAATGAATCAGACTTATCAATAAGTAAACAATGCGTTGGACATGTTTCTTGGTGGTGCTGGGTGCTGGTATCACGACGCACGACCTCATTCGCCGGGTGGTAGCACGCTTTGCATAATTACCTGAATAGGAAGTGATGCAGTCACACGGTGGCAAACTGAACAATTTGTGGTTGTGTTTATGTTTATGCCGCGACATATTTACTTTATTATTTATAATAGAAAGAATTGCCTCTTCGTTGACAGCCAGTAATATACGAATGGGGTAACTTAGAGTCAAAGCTTGCTATGTTATCGTGCCAGCCCAGCTTAATCAACGACGAACTAGCAAATCCCGAGTATGGAGAGATAGTGGTCCGTTTTCGTTCTAGTGCCTTTTTAACTTCATGGTTTCCTTGGATTTGGAAGTTGGCATCTAACTTTAGCGTGCACTCACTATCGTGAGACCAGCGATTTCTCTTTATATTCAGATTATGCTTGTCTGTCGAATAGGCAATTGATGGCTACAGTAATACTAGTTGATCGCCCTGTGTCATTCCTCTCTCTCGGGACCGGAATATCTCCCAGCACCCCATATGCCTACATGCCTGTTTTGCTATTAGTACTAGTTATTAACTAATTCTGTACTTGGTACTGTGTAGCTTGCTTCTTCTACGTCTTCTGCTCTGTTGCCTGGTATTACAGTACTACCTTATCCGCCCCGTTCATGATTCAGAAGAGACGATCCTATTGAGATAAATCCTATCTTTATTCTGGCAAGAAGATAAACACTGGTGGTTAGCCATCAAAAATTGTTCCTTTTTTGTTCCTTTTTTTTTTTTTTTTAAACCTGCGTAGCTCAGACTAATATTCCTAGTCCGCAGATGGCGGAGCTTCGCCCCTCTACATCTTGCGCTATCTCTATAATCTGCTGGTTGGTTTCCTCTTTTCCCCCTTATAAAAGTCGCCAAGCCCAGCGTGATGATCCCTTACGTATAGGGTCATCCGCTGTGTTCTCGTTATTGCGCTCGATCATTGTTGTGCACAACTCCTCAAGACAATCCCCAATCCTCATATCGTATCAGCTAACTCTCTATTGTTTTTATTTCCCTTTTTTCATTTTTATGTTAGCTACCGTTATGTTTGTCTTGCTTCATTTTCCCAGCCCGGGACCATCCTTTTGTATTTCTTTACCTTGCCAGCAACAGCCACTTTGACCAGGTTTTTAGTCAGCAAGCAGCACGCCACCTTTTATTTCTGGAGTTGTCTTATACTCCTTCCTAATGGCATTTTCTGAGGCTGACTGACTGGGTTGGTTCAACCCCCTAAGGAGAGTAAACAAACAGCTAGTAATGTTATCAGTTTTCACCGAATGGCAAGCGCATCTGCATCAACGACGCCGGAAATTGTGGCTTCATATTGCTGGTCAAATCTTAGTGCTCCCCCGGGATTGGAGCATGACAAGGTCAGGGCATGTTCGTGAGACACATTGCCCAGGAACCAAGCAGAAATTCAGCACAACAGCAGCAGTAAAAAGAATTAATTGCTTCTGAGGCTTAAGCTTGACTTTACTAGGTATCAGTTTCTCGTCGAAAGAGACGGAGAATGAAAGAGGAAAATGAAGGTGGTGTGCTCTATGTAGAGAAACTGGCTAGCCACTGACAATTCTCTACCCGCCGACAACACGTATCCCCTAAGTTATCTTTGTATGTCCGTATTATGAGAAGATTGAGATACAATAACTACTAAAGACGGAATTGGCGGGAACGGATGAGCTTCCTATAGTTATCCCTTCAAGCTACGCAAAAATAAACAATGTTGGAACTAGAGCCGGTCCCTTTTCATTAACGGCTATCTCTTTCTTCCTTGGCTAACAATATAATATCATCAGTTTTCAACGTGCTTTTGTTTTTATTCCTATATTTATAAACAAACTCTAGCAAAAAGATATACATATATATAGGATCAAAGTCGTTGTCATCTTTTCTTTGAATCCAACGTGACTTGCGTTGCACGGCTTCTCGGGCTTCGGTTGCCTGCCTATATTCCACTTGTCTAGCTGTTTGCGTGTCGTGTGAATGCAATGCTTCTGCTAGTCCTCGGGGGNNGGGGGGGGGGGGGGGGATTACTATCAACTGCTGTATCACCCATTCCTTCAAGCCAAGCATCAAACGACGACACCATAGATTCAGCTATGGTAACGAGAGACCATCAAACACTAGATTCGTTTTCTGTATCTTTGCCGGGGCGATACGGGATTTTTAACAATCATCCATTCCTCGTATGTGTTGTGCTTAGTAGTCCCCCTCGATGAAGTTATCCCAAAACATATGTGCATGATAACTGCATTTTTACTCCATTGCGTAATCAAGTACACCATTTAAAAAAAAATCCATGATATATAGTCACTGTTCTTGATTTGTCAATTTCTATCTTCTCAATCATGTAAGCAAGAAACATAAAAACATCTTGGAAAGGAGTTTCTAGTCCATGGTTTGCATTAGGGTTCATCACGTCAGACACTTGAACCCTACGCCCATGGTATCAACTAGGGTTATCAAAATATAACATACATCAAGGTTCTTGATAGGCCTCCACTCTCAACGACGTCCTTCAAGAGTAAGAATCGACTTCAAAAGAGCGAAAAAAAGATGTCTGAAGCCCACGTCAACGAAGGATTGCGTCTGTTGTCTCTATTTGGTGCACATAAGTATTATCAAAAAAAATCCAGGTTCTCTCCTAATATGTGGCTTACTTATTTTTATTTTACTCTGTGTTAAGTAACTCCTAAACGACGGCCAAAAAGCGACTTTGACAAAGTGGACTAAAAAGGAGGTTAAAAAAAGTAAGAAGATCACTGCTTTGTTCTGTTGAGAATACGACTATAGCGATATCGAAAGATAGTACTTACCACGTATACGTGATTTTGCTGAAGGGGGCAAAATCTTCATGTAATGCGCCAAGTTGGAGACTATAATACTAGGAATTATGGCGTCCCGTTTTTTTATGCCTTTACTGGTATCTTGCTATCTAATGTCGAATACAATGTGAAATTTTGGCTCGTTATGTGAAATAGGCTATCTGTTGACAATCTCTACCAATACAGAGATTTAAAACTGTTGAAAGAAAAGTAGATATAGACCGGCGATCACTAATTTTTTTTTCTTCTCTTTCTTATTGCTTCCTCCCTCCCCTTGGCCTTGACTAGTAGCTGTCGTTTAGCAAACAATGGATACCTTGATAAAGGTCTATTTTATCCCTCCCTGTTCCCATCCGTCCCACCGACACTAAACACATACGCACACAAAATACACGTAGTTATATCAAATGCAGCACCTTTGGTATAAATTGAAGACCAACCAGCCCCACCTGCGTATGTAATGTATGTACACGAACGTCAAGATATAACAGCAAACGCAAAGACACATCGCCAATGGCACTATCCTGCTGCCACTAGCCGACTGATCTGGCCTGCCTAGAACGCTTCCCATCAGCACTGATTGCATGTTCTCCCTTTTTGCAGTTGGGCATACAGACCGATTACCTGCTACTTATCGACATGGTGCCAGAGATATAAGTAGTATCAGTTGGCCGTCAAAAGGCCTGGTGACGTAGTTTAGGATCTATGACACAAAAAATCCGTGTGATTTAGGGGTCTAGTTCCCTATGTTCTTGTGTTTATTGTGTGCAGACGGGCCATTTTCTCCCTTCATTTGGGCCTCATCGTTTGTTTTCTATGCTCATTATTAAAATCGTACCCGACGATCAATGGATACACAACAATCATACCATAATACTATGATGCAGGTTAGGATAGAAACATCGCAATACAGGAACCGCACATATATCAAGTCATTCATATATGTCTATCTATCAGTATGTGTGTATGTACGTTATATGCTTGCGTGCGTTCTGTGCGCATGACACATGTACTCAGTGCGTTGTTCATTACACTACTGCATCGTGCCGTCAGTCAAGGGATCCGGAAAAACCAAGGAAAAAAAAAAGAGCCTAAAGGACGAGAATCGCAAATAACGCATCAGACTAACACGAGGAGGAATACTACTACGAGTATAAATGTGGTAGTTCTGGAACTCTTCAGTAAATCATGTAGTGGCCTACTTGGTTGATTAGAGTTACATACATGTAAGTATGTATCTGCTGGTTTGTATGTAAGTATGAGTCCATAGCATTGATCTGCTGTGGTTCGCCATATGTAGACATTAGGCTTGGTATATAGCACGGGCTTTTGCTTTAACGTTGCACAATGCCTATTGACATGTACATGTACACGAAAAAAAAGAACGGTTAAAGGCCCTTGGAGAAGAAAATATAACGCTATTTAAAAGACACTGAGCACTGTATTACTCCTTCTTGATCCGTTTCTCCGTGGCTGAAATAAAAGAAACACCCCCCCCCCCCCAAAAAAAAAAGACGATGTCCGCTGTCCTAATTGTGTGATCTATAATCTGCAGTTCGCCACCATCCGCGGACTGGCTTACAGGCTAACTGACTTAGCTAGCTGTCACTGGCTTGGAACTCAGATAAAATCAAGGAACGAGGTAACCGTTTGAACATGGGCATTAAACAGCTAAGCCCAACACTGCTCCTCGCTAGAGCGTCCTGTCGTTACCCGTTTTTTTCGGTTCTTGACTTTCCCGCTCCCGTTATATTTCTAACCATTGTTTGTTACGGTCTGATAAAGGGATGCCAATTTTCAAGCCTCTACGGCTACGCACAGAAGCGAGAGATGCTATGTCTAAGATGAGAAAGAAAAAATAAGAAATATAAAAGAACACATTTGATATTGGACGGCGGCCTGCCTGAATAGTTTCACGTATCATAAAACACTATCAGGAAAAACAACACATGCTAGAATCATATCCGAGCCCGAGTATGGGCATACTTCACGATACACAACGCCTTCTGCTCCACATGCATGAAAACGACGTACCGTATCGGTATTTTAACGGAGTCTTACCGTCCTGGCCGTCATGGGTTACAACCTACACGAGTCTGAGGAAGAAATGGCGCTTGTTAACATGATTAGGGCCTCATTATCAGGGTTTTTTTTCATCTTCCTTTCTTAGCTGGCCTTATCTTTATTCTATTTCCGTACCACAACCGAGGAGCCTTCTCTTAATTTGTGAGTAGGCTTGCTTGCTTGGAGCCACGTACTAACGGCTGATTTCACCCAGCAAGCCTATCAGATTCACTTCCTACACGGCGGGTAAAAAAAACAAGCGAGTTGCGGTGAGCCTCGTTTTTGAGGGAGGGTTGTTTTGTGCTTAGAGGAGAGGAGAGGGAAAAAAAGAATGAAAAGTAAGGCAGTGAAACAGAAACACATAGTAAGTGAGAGTAAATGTAGCTTATGAAAGGACAGCGTGTGTGTAACCTACTTACAAGTCGTATCTAGGCACTGGTGCATATATTCTTGGAATATAACATATGACCGTATCATATGTGGGCTTGCTACTAGTTAGCTTGCATACGCGTGATATTATTTGGGTTCCTTCACGTCCCCTCGCTTTGTGACAAGCTATCAAGCCAGAGTGATGATCTGCCTGCAAGATAAGAACCATGCGAGATACGGACATCGGAACATTCGAATATATAGCACCAGAAATAACCATGGCATTTTCCTGCGGTTTTCTTTTCTGTGATGGGCGAAGTGCACGCAAAAGGTTTATGTTTGCAATGCATCTCTTGTCTCATATCTGGCCATTTGTCAGCATTAAGAGAAGATAAAGAATAGAATAAGAATATGATAGCAGATTGTCCAATCCTTTGGGTTTCATTGACATTCTGCATGACGTTGTATTGTCCGAGAAAGGAAATTTGCAAATAACTGCTGTGTATTTTTGTGGCCTATCTACACCTATTGTCAACCCAATTTTTTTTTGCTTCTCTCCTAATGTTGTCTTACATGATATGCACCGAGAGAGATAGAGATATAGAAGCCAGTTGAAAAACCCAAATCACGAGGAAGGCTGTGCCGGAGATTCCGGTCACTGTGGCTTACTTGTACAACCTTTTGTATTGTACACTTGTAGATTGGCAAAATTAATCGAATAGCGTCTGATAAATTTTCAGTATGGCGAGCACGATCCTTACCTCATGCCTGTGCCATTCAACATAACGAATACACTTTTTTTTGTAATTCTTTTATCTTTAGGGGGGACTTCGGCGGTTGTTGTGGCTGTCCTTCCGATGCCGACATACGCCTAAAGACTAGGAAGATGCCGCCGGGTCGTGTATAGACAGCCTTATACATATTGTGATCATTTATATTGGAGTTTTGTTCCCCGGTGGAATTTCATGTCTCTTTCCATCCGAGGGGAGCCGAGAGCTAGTGAAAGTGCAACAAATCTAGTCGAGAAAAGAAGAAGACCTTAGAGTGGCTGTTTTCTTTCTTTGGATCTGTAGGCGAACCAAAGGAGAGTAAAAGAAATGAAGAAGAAAAAAAATAGTATATACGTTCCAGTAGAATAAAGATATATGAGAGCATGCTCTGCAGCTACTGCTACTAAATGCAATAGCTACCAGTATTTAGCTGGTCACAGATAATGACTTGTATGCTGTGAATAGACATGGCGCCGTACTTGCATCTGGAATCTAACTAGCTTGCTGATACTTTACTGGCTGGACGGAGGGAGGCACTGCTCTGGTCTGACATGAGTTAGTCGTAGTATCTGGCAACGGCTTCTTTCTCGTCTATCGCAACTAGCATGTGTCCATTTAGGCACGCCACGTCTCGCTTCGGCAACATGACTAGTATATGGTTGGCTGATAGGTTAAGATAGCCCCCAAAAAATAGTCTAGCTGAGTATTTGCAGTAAGATTTCAGAGCTAGAAAAGATACTACCATAAACGATAGCATTCCTACAGAGATTGCTATAGGTAAAACTACAAAACAATATGAGTTACTGGGAGTAGGAGAAATAAACATAAATAGCATTGTTGGTTTGTATTTCATGCCCTGACAGATTCTAGCTTCGGAAATAGAAATAACGTGTAAGTCGAGGATCGCCCAAAAAAGACTGCAGCCAATCAGGCACGGGAGGACAAGTATTATATGTACAACGTTCTCCTAGGTGCCGAGCAGGTTCCTACTTGACCCGCAAATTGAATGGATACATTGAAACAAAATCATTCGGGTGAAGTCTTTCGCAATCCGTCGTTAATTGCCCCCGAAGGAAGGGACGTTGGGACGGCTACATGAGCGTAGCACGGCTTGGAATATGTGCACATGCATGTATAAGCACACACACACACACACATATATATATATTGTGCATGCTGTACAGTCACAGAGAACTACAGACACCATCATGCAAGAGGCAATCTTGTTCTTTTTTGCTTACGGAAAAAATGCCTCTTTGGTTTCCCGCATGTGAAAGCACCTTTTTTATTTTTTTGGTTCATCCTCATGTATCCGCCCACCGCCATCCTGCTTTGAACAAGAAGCATGGAGGGGGAAACAAAGGACGTAATACGGAAGTATACCTGGAAGAATACGAACAGCATGCTATGTACAGAGGATACAATAATAGCAGTAAGGAAGAATGCGACAACACGCCTGTGAGAAGTTATCTAATGTTTGATTTTTAAGCCATGGTGAAAGGAATGGTTCCAGCCATGTCTTTTCATACTGGTGATATACCGGCGCTGATATAGACTCAGAAGCTTGAATTTGGGCATGCCGGCTTGTTACTACATATATGCTGTTTCTGATAGTACAGATAAACATACTAGACTAGTAGCGATCTCGTATGAGGATTCCTATTGGCCAATGTGTGTTCTCTTTGGCCCTTTGTTTTGCTTGAACTTAGTTTATTTTCCTTTGATTCCCTCCATGATCACACCACATGATGAGTCTCTTTTCATCTAGTACTACTGGCCTGTCAAATGGTCGGTGTGAACTAGACTAGACGCCGTAGGATGATCGAAAGTGGATATATGCTTCGTGGGTGACATTGGCTTAGGATCAGATTAGCAGCACGATGCAGGCTATACATGCGTATGCAAATCAGTCCTTTCGAGAGATAGAGCTTTGCTGACTCTGCTTGCAGATGCTGACTCTGATAGTTCCCTTCCCTGCTTAATATGACAACATCGAGACATTGCCTTAGGCTTTATGTCACATACATAGTCGGTCATCAAGGTGTATCGAAAGGCCGCCCCTCTCCCCTCGCCTACTTCTAGGTCCTTTCAAAAAGGAATTCTTGGTACCACTATCGGGACTGGACCCGATAAAGAGATCGACTGCAGGCGTTAGTGCTTAGACGAAGGATTAAACAATACGGGTCTGGTTACAAACGACTATAAGCACGAGAGAACTGTACTAATCAACACAAGCCGCAATATTACAGGCCGGCTCCGCTTATACAGGATGAAAGATATACGCTGACATTTCAAAGTACTACTATGTATACACACGGACATATTCATATACACATGTGTAAGTACATGCTCATGTGCACATGATATCCAGTCTGCGGCTACAATGCTCCCAGTTTTTGAGAAGAAAGCTGTCATTTAAGGGCGAACTTGATAGTGAGAATATTTGGTATTTGAACTTGAGATCCAAGTAAGTAAATAGCTTATAGTAACAACGTAAGCATCAACAAGAGTAAGTAAGCATAAAGGGTATGATAAAGTGATTGATGAGAAGAAAGAAATGAGATTGAAAAGCAAATGAAAGACGCCCACGACAACAAACAACACTGGCAATTCGTATCTCGTATCTTCTTTCTAGTATATGTGTTTGTAGTTTCTAAAGCGTGTTGTTTTATATTCCTAGGTTCAACAGTCATTGGTACACTGCTAACCATTTCAGAGATGAGAAAGCCAGCAGCACGTGTGCGCTCTTTCTTGCTAGATCATTCTGTGCTTACATGCGACGGATGTCGCTCTCGTTGGTGTACTGCTCAAACTTGTCGTGGTTGGCAAAGCTAGCCCACCAGTTGAAGAGCATAGACTCGCAGATCAGCTTGAACCAGGGGGTGAATGTGAGCTCGGGATCCTTGAATAGTCCACGCAGCTCATCAGGAGTGACGTACTTGACGTCGCGGGCTTCGTTTGGGTTAACATCAAGATCGACCTTGGCGCGGATGAAGAGAATGTAATCGACTATAGGATGAAAACAGTCAGTTTATGAGCGGTAACGAAGCGACCGTTTACAGGCTGACTATGGTAGTATGTGTACTTACTCTCGTGTTCACCCCACTTGCCATCGCTAGGCGCCTTGTAGTGAATGCGCGTCAGGAAGTGGAAGTTCTCGATAGGGACCTGTTCCCTCTTGATGCCTAGCTCGTGCTCTAGCTTGCGCTGAGCGGCGCGCTTCACGCCCATAATGGAATCTGACAGGTTGGAACCGGTCTCGCCGGGGACACCTAGAGGGTGCGAGCAGCATGTGTTGGTCCACATGTCGGGGAAGGTGATCTTCTCTGTGGCGCGCTGTTGGAGCAACAAACGGTTGTCTTCATCGAAGAGGAAGACGGAGAAGGCGCGGTGCAGAAGACCTTTGTCGATGTTGGTCATCAAATGGCCTGGACAGGGCGTTAATTGATTAGCAGGGAGGCCTGGCACAAGCGGGAGAAGCAACATAAGCAGGTCGGCTGCTTTAGAGGGCAATCAAGGGTGAAAGCAGTAGGGGCGCGGAATAACATACAGAGCTTCTTGCTGGCATTGCCAATAGGTATGTCGTTCTCATCCAGAACGATACACATCTCCTCCATAAGGCGAATTTGCTCCTCGTCGTGTCCGTCCAGCGCATCGGAGGTGGTGTCGATGTCGGGAAATAGACTGAGGATGTTTTCGGCTGTGATGGAGATGTTGCCAACGGTAGTGGCAGTGGCGCCGGGCGCCGTAAATGTGGTGGTAGAAGACATGGCGAGAGGCGAGGCGTTGATAGCAGGACGGAGAAGAAAAGAGAAGCAATATGGACGAGAGAGAAAAGTTGTGACAGGGTTGTGGGCTGAAGCTATTCGAGGCTCTGGTGGGCTATTGGACGGTTGAAGTCTTATCGGCTGTTGATAAACAAAGAGAAGGAAGACAAAAAAAGGGGCCTTGAGGAGCGAGGGAAGGCGGCCGGCAGTAGGATGTCTTTATAGTTCTTTGACGGACTCCTCTGACGGCCATTCAACGGGCTACAGCACAGGAATGATGCTGCCAACAAAGCCAACCAGAAACAAACAAAGAGAGGTCCGAGAACTAAGGCAATCTTCGATTAGCGAGATTTAGATTAGACTGCTGGAGTTGCCGAAGCAAGCAGCGGCTTAGAGCTGGAGGGGTTGAAGACAGGCCAGTCTGAGGGTCGTCACAGCGTTAGAGTTGAAGCATTAGTGGGCGGGCTTTACCATGTTGGTTGTATCTGCCAGTAGCTAGCGCAATTGGATTGCTAGCGACAAGGGCGTGTGAAAATCGCGGGGCAATCGACAACAACAAGGGATAGCTGCAACAACAACAATGGCTTTAGACGATGTCTTGATATTGTCGTGCCAATACAACCCAGAAGACTGTGTTGACATATTTTCTCCCTTTGTCGACAATATCAATAGAGTGCGGTCTGTGATTGGTGGATGCTAGCCTTATCAGGATAACAGATTTTTGGCTTGTGATAGACAACACGCCTAGCCAACATAAGTATGTGTACATTGTCTATGCTTGGCACATACACATACTTATGGCCTGTTCGGTCACTGCTCAGCACCAACACTAAACATGGGAAACATCACATCCTGGTGATGGTTATGTAAGCAACTAACATTCTAGTTTTTCTACAACACATGCTAATCCCGTACCTCGTCATAGTTGACATCGAATCTAAGAATGAGTAAAAAGAATGCTAATCATACAACTAAGGCCACCAACTGTGTGATGCAGTTGGTTCGCCGTCTTACATGGGACTAGATATACGCTGCATTCCATCTTAGCGGCACGGAGCAGTTCTAAAGCCCCGAAGATAAATATATAAAAAAAACGACGCTGTTGGCGGCGGGCTGATGCAACCGAGTCCGCCGAGCTGCGGGCTTGTCTCTCCCTGGCTTACTTGTCTCAAAATCCGCAAAGCACAATTGGTGATGGGAGGGATCAATCCTAGAAGCCGTCTCTGAACTAGAGCCTCCCGTCTTATTTGGCTCTCCTCTCTTTCATTCAACCCATAAGCGCCGACATCTGGCTGTCAATCAATGAGAGTGACTCAGTGTTTACTCGCTACTTACTACATCACTTATCGATAGCGAGAGTCTAGTCGAGTCTCACGTCAAATGCAGTAATATGAAAAGGGAGGAAGAGATGGAGATCTCGTGTCGGTGGCGGCCGGACCAGGCCCTGGGATACAATTTACGATGTGCTAAGACATTAGCCCTTAGAGGTAGGAAAACGACAATAGTTGCGTGAGTACATCTTTGTAATGGTGTCACATACATCACCAAGACTAAGGCAAAGCTTATGGCTGATGGTCCAAAACAGGCATGGAAGCGGGCGATTATGCTCGCTAGAGAATCACGGCCTGGAGAAGTACTGCACATACACGATTCTATTGTACCGCGTAGATGTATGTGTATGCTATATGTGGGCAGATATATGAAATAATTATATGTGTTTATGTACATAGCGCATGCAGATAGAGTACTTAGTACCAGACTTAGCTTCATGCAAGTTGACGATAAACAAGTTTCCAATGTCTCGTAGCAATGATCTATCTTTGTTCACCAAAGCTCAAAAGCGGGGAAGTCGCAATGATCAAAGAGTTTCAATGCAACGTATGTCGCAGTACTAGTAGCAAATCGAACCGTACACTGAACTCTGGGCGTATACATAGTATCGTGTGTCAATGTACTATCTTCAATGCGACCCGAACCTGGATGCATCGATCGGTCAGCAATAGCCAGCCTCCTAGCTCAGAAATGCTACTCTACTATTCTGTCTTTCTGCTAGTAGTGCCACCCCGCTATGCGTAGAATTTCGCACGCTACTATGTACAACGTATACAGCACAAAACAACAGTAATGCATGCCTTACAGAGCATGCTAGTGGATAGAATTTAGAGGTTTCCCATATCAAAGACTTGTATGCGCTCAGCCGCCGCATATCTGAATCTCAACTCGAGTGAAGCTTAAGGGTTTTATCAAATCCTGTATATACGACTGTAGATGTACTCTGCATATGATTTTTGGGTGCTACACCTCCGAACAATATCCATTCATACATCATGCAGTCAGCATGCACTCATAGCACTCTACTGGCTCTACCACGGGAAAATCATGTTAGTGTGCTTGTCACTTAGATTTGCATCAAAGAGTGAGTTAGTTTTGTCTCTTTGTCCCCTCCCCTCCCTACTCGCAAAATTGGAGTCTTTTCCCCAATACATGTAACATTACCCATTTGACTAGTAAGCAACCCGCGTCAATGGCAGCAGGACTACAACCATAACAACCGTGGTGTCCTATATAAGAAGGCATCTTACTCCCTGATAACGAGCGCTCGTCGCGTTCCACCAAAACGGCATGGAGATTTGAGGGATCTAGGACACGAGGTGTATGCCATTGTTATCGTAGGAATCTTGAAACTAGACAAGGACTCCCAACAGCCCAGAGCAAAAGCAATGAGAGGACAGCTAATTGCCCGGGTGAGCAAGAGAAAGAGAGACAGAGAGCTTCAGTCTGCAACCTGCATATAGATATAGATAGAGTCGGTGTGAAGTTGTTTGCTACAGTTGGTCTAATTAAGATTGAGCCGGTGCCAGTGATCGTCAAGAAAATGGCTTGCACCCCCCAAAGGGATATCTGAGCACTAGTGCATATCGAATTTGGAGATGCACAACAGGTAGTAAGCTGCAGCAAGGTTCCAGTGATGAGAGGCGGGCCACTTATTCATCCAGGGCTGGGGTTTTGCCTGAGAGGCTGAGCAGCAGTTCTTTTCATGCCAATATCCTGGCCATTGGTAAAATGAAGGAGGCGGCAGAGAAGGAAGACAGAAGAAGAACAAGAGGGAACCTTCAAAGGGATATATGCAGGTCGTTGTATATCGCTTGTCGCACTTTGGGCGGGGCGGGGGGGGGGGGGAGGGGAGGAACCGTGCACGCGACCGTAGCTAATAAAATAGCGTTTTGGTAGCTGACAGCGACGTAGGTGAGATCTAATTCTTATGCTAAAGACTTGAGCGCTGCGTTACTAGTAGTTCGTGTGAGAAAATATCCCTTTTATATATACACACAAGTACTACATGATGTTCTCTTGATGGACACAAGGCGAATAGTTTCTTTAACTAAACAGTTGACTCTTCTTACTAAATTTATAAGCAGTCAAAACCAAGAAGTCACTAAGTAACGATGAAATGAAATGGAAAAAGAAATTAGACATTTGTGATCCCTCTAGTAACATGCTCTATCTAAGGACTGCTACATTCAGCATGCAAATACCGTTTGCGGCGCCGCTGCACACCCCCTAAGTAGAGCATCTGAAACACCACTCATCCTTCATACTCGACTTAGTCTGGTAATATCCTACTAGTAATACCTTTGACGTTAAAATGCACACACATACGCACACATCATTTCGTCATTTTGTGACTACCAGAGTTCATCAGCCGTGGGTTGATTTGCCGGCGGAAAGGATATTATGACGAGCCAATAAACATCCGGCCGGGTATTATGTCGACTATGACGAGAAGTTTTATAAGTCGATTTGTATCAGAAACCCTGAGTTAGATATTAGCTAGTTTACAGTTCACGTTCAACTACCAAGAAAATACTTAACCCTATATGCGCTATCTTCTTAGTGGCCCTACTACCAACTTGCAAATATATCGTTCGTTCTATGAGTAGCGCCAAAGATTAGCGTCGGACATGGCCTAATTAAGATAAGAGCGTAGTTCCGGCGTTGAACTATCAACGCTAAGCTGTTAAAGTTTGAACTTGCTTCAGGGCCTTTACTTTTTCTCTCACTAATTAGATCAACAATGGCGCATATATGTATGTGGGCCAGCCAGATACGACTTTGATATATCAGTGACCCTTCAAGATATTGTTGTTGCGGTTAGATGCCACTAATTACCACATTTAAGAAACGTGTAGTTATTACAAAAGCTGCAAAACAGGTCAGGCGAGACCTTGCGTTTGCTGTATGGGTCGGCCGATTGCAACACACACTTATAGTGCGTCTCGGATTCTGACTTGCTATGTGGGCTTACACCACTCTGTGCCTCTCTCTGTACACCACGCCTTTTGGCGATAGAAATCAGTTGCACAGGGAATCTACTCTGTCTTGCTACTTGTAATAGTAGTCACAGTATGCATCGTGGTCATCATTGTCGTCTCGCTTCACAAAGCACCGTCGCGTTCGTCATGCAGCCCGCGTCGCAGCCAGGAATAGCTGACTGCCCTCTAGCGTGTCTAAGTATGCATATGCCAAGGTCTAGCCCGAACTGTATGTACTCTAAAGCTGCATCAGGTCCCGGGTTGGCTTGTATGTGGCTCCTCGGCCTAGCGTAATGTGAGGCATATTGCATATTGGGATGGGGTGTTCCATCTCCTGCCGGAGCATTCCTGCCGCAGATGGCACTGCAGTTGTAAACAGACTTTATGAACTGTTATCATAAGAAGGAGTGGCTGTCGCTTGCTTCTGGATAAACTGGTTCTTCAGGCTTCATCTTTCTCTCTCTAAGACGTTCAACAATATCAGGCAAAAGACCCTTGCTCGCCAGCCAGCCATGACTTAGATTTCTTTTCCGCTGCTTTGCCTGTTTTCAATACTACACTACACTACACTATACTTTACTTATAATTTTAACGCGCTTTTCTTTACCATTTACCCCGGTCAAAGTCAACCATCGGAGCGGAGTACCTTCTTACTCACTAGACTTAGCCAGCCCGTCTTCTATTTGTTAGGATTGTTAATCACGATTTAGCTCTCATGAACAAGACGACAAAGACTTGCCACTCACGGTCTTCTTTTCAGAGTCTGCGGAATAAAATCATAGAACAATAAACGAGGTCCAGTATTGGTTTGCTTGGGCGACTTCAAGTTCGACAAGCGGCTCTGTCCCATAATTATATTTCTTTTTTTTTGTCATTATTCACGTGCCCTTCCTCGGAGCTGTCAAATCTTTCATATATCTTAAGAAGGAAGAAGAAAACGATTAAACTTTGAACACAGCAAATCTCTTCGTGTTACTCATCATACCATACACCATACTCTGGGCTTTTTTTTATATCATTTTCTCGGAGATTTTCACCCCATCTCCCACTAAAGGTTAATCGCCGTTCTCAGTCTTAAGATGACTTCTAAGCCGGAACTCATCGTCGCTAGCGATGTTGCCGCATGCGACACCTCGTCTACACAATCGCCTGCATCGCCATCTTCTTCTGCTGCAGACGGAGACATGCTAGGCCCACCCATGTATCGCCGGCCCAGTGGAATAGCCTACGGTGCCGAGCGCCCATCTCTTCTTCCCGTACCCGAGCTGCGCCTAGCGCCCAGGCCTCCAGCAGGTGGAATATCTCCCCATCTCTCGCGCAGCGAGCGTGCCCAGTCCCGGGCTGCAGAAGCATCGATGTTGCGGGATAACCATCTGCTACCGCCGAAGCATGGGGCCGTTCAGAAGGGCAGGCTGCGGAAGCTGTACGATACGGTGTTTAGCACAAAGGTGCGTGATGGCCGCGAATATTCGCCGAGCCGCGTACACCGTCGCAGTCTAGATGAGTCAAGCGGACTGCTAAGTGGGTCTACGGTAACTTCGTATGGAACCGGCACAGAAGACTGTGCTGTTGAAGACGGAGATAACGATGTCTTCATACCTCCTGCTTCTCCGGATTCTGAACAGCTCGGCGAGCAATGGGAGGCTGCTCTACAGGCAGGAAGCCTTCAGAGCACATGGCAGCGCGAGACAAAGACGGTGCTTCAGTATTCTCTGCCTTTGACCGGTACTTTCCTACTTCAATACTCTATCAATGTAGCAAGTGTTTTTGCAGTCGGCCGTCTTGGCAAGGAGGAACTCGGCGCTGTCAGTCTAGCCAACATGACGGCTGTCATCTCATGTTACTCTATCTTCATTGGCCTCTCGACATCACTGGATACTTTATGTGCCCAAGCATACGGGTCTGGTCATAAACACCTTGTCGGCTTGCACTGCCAACGCATGACCTACTTTCTCCTCCTTCTCTTCTTCCCCATCGCTCTCTTCTGGTGGTACGGTGGCGCGGCTCTGTCCTATGTCATCCCAGAACCGGAGACGGCCGCTCTCGCTGGATCATATCTGCGTATTCTCATTCTCGGTGGTCCTGCTGCGGCCATCTGGGAGGCTGGCAAGCGGTTCGTACAGAGCCAGGGCATCTTCCACGCCACAACATACATCTTGATGATTGTAGCGCCCATCAACATCTGCCTCAATTACTTCTTCGTGTGGCACCTCGGATGGGGTTTCATCGGCGCTCCCATCGCCATTGTTATGACGCAGAACATGCTTCCAGTCATGCTTTTCTTATATGTCTACTTCATCGACGGACGTCAATGCTGGGGTGGTTTCTCTAGCCGTGCGCTTGACAACTGGTGGCCCATGATCAAGCTTGCGATTCCCGGCCTGGTCATGCTCGAGGCGGAATATGTCGCCTTTGAAGTTCTTGTGTTTGCTGCCACCCGCTTCGGGCCTTACGATCTAGCCGCACAGGGTGTTATGGCCACTCTGACATCGACAACCTACCAGATTCCCTTCTCCATCTCCGTAGCCGGGTCTATGCGCGTAGCGAATTTGATTGGCGCCAAACTTCTCCAACCAGCCCGCATGGCCGCCAAAGTCACTGTCGCTGTAGAATGTTTCGTTGCACTGCTCAACTTTGCGCTGCTGATGATTTGGCGCCACAAGATCCCGTATCTACTTACACAGGACCCCAAGGTGGTCGAGATCTCGGCCCAGGTCATGCCAGTTCTGGCTACTATGCAATTGGCGGACGCGATGGCGGCCGGTGCCCATGGCTTACTGCGTGGCATCGGACAGCAACATATTGGTGGATACGTCAACTTGTTCGCTTACTACGCGATCGGATTGCCGATTTCGTTCTGGACGGCTTTTGGTCTAGGCTGGCGCCTCTACGGCATGTGGTTCGGCGTATCTATCGGCCTAGTTCTGTAAGTTTTTCCTCGTGTCCTGTGCTTTGCGATATTTCAAGGTGGGATTTTCATTTGCTAACAAATACTATTAGTGTCTCCATCGTCGAGTATATCTACCTATTCACATCAGACTGGGAGCGGGCGGCTCGAGAGGCGGAAAATCGGAACAACGCCGGTTAATGTGCTATCAAGTCGAGTCTCGTAGCATCCAGTCTAGATAGCATATTTCCTTTCCATTTTGCTATTGTCTCTATGTACCAAGACATTCATCATCATTAAAAAGCGGCTTGTTTTCTTTCTTTTATCTATTCTGTTCTATGTGCCTAATGCGGACTTTGAACCACTCAAAGGCAGAAGAATAACAACATATTCTATTATATTGTTATGAGATTATCCGTCTGTTCTGTTTCGTTCCTTCTCATGTATTATTTCTGTACTTAGTACTTAGTACCTCATACATTCGATATATATCTATTAAAAACAATAGCATCATGATTACTTCCAATTGCCACCCTGCATATGTAAGTATATTTGCTATATAGCAGATATAACTACGTAAATACTCAAGCAATATTAACCTTTTGCATGTTCTTCTCTTATCCCCTCATATGTACAGATATAGTTTTTATCTGAATACTCTACGGTTAGCTAATTCGCCTCTCTGCATTTTTGGTCGATTCTAGCAATATGACGCCACTATAGTAGGCGAGAAACAGTATCTCGACACAAGACTAGCCAAGTAAAGGAAGAAAGGCATATATATTCCTTGATTCTTACTTGCTACAGAAGCCTAGTTAAGGCGGTGACTTTTTCATACAGTGAGACAAGAACAGAAGTTATCGCATATAGCGGGGAACTAACTACCTATGCTAAACAAACTTGGTTTGCCGTCTTCTAGTTGATATCTGCATTGAAAACTTCCTCCCGCTTATCACACCACGCTCTCTGTATCAACACCACAGCCCACCGTCTAAGCTAGCGGCGATTTTTGGAGGCAAAAAGTACAACGTACCCTCTACTTGATTGGAATGTTGTTGTTGTTCTCCAAGCGGGCGACATGCGGGCATCGCTCGGTGAAGAAGTGCAATGACCATCACGCCGGCAATATCGTGTAGAGAAGGTGATTATGTTCTTATTTTATGGTACTAGGAGCATACTAGTACAGCTAAGATTTGAGTATAAGTATCTCTACGTGCCACACCATTTACGAGACTTTCTTTGAATGTCTATTCATAACCACTATTTCTTTCCTCAAACAAGACCATCTATCAAACATCACTTGCAAACAATATACCCTTTATCAAATCTTGGCCAACAATATCTCCATACCAATTTCTCAACAGAACAGCTATAATGGTATTCACTAAGCCCTCCAGCCCACCCTCTCCCTCCGACTGGCATCCGTCACTACATACTGTCGCCCAGGTCGCCATGGCCATCCAACACACCCAGTCTTGGAAACCTTCTGATTTCCACCACTCGAACCCTACCGCCCCAACCTGCATCAACGTCGCTAGTCCTACTACTACTACTGCTGCTGCTGCTGCTGCGCCTCTCTTTACTGAGGTTTCGCCGCGGGTTCGCCGCTTCAGTTGGAACACAGAAGACCTAAAGCACTTCTGCCAAATGAATGACGTTGCTGGAATAAGCGAGTGTCCTGGATTCACTGAGCGCTGCGAAACATCGCAATCGCAATCGCGAAAAACCAAGATGGAATAAATAATATTAGTGTCCTACCCTTGCTGGTAGGGTTATACCCTTTCCATAGTTTTTTCTTTAAAGTTCAGTGTTACTATCGAATATCTTGGTCCTTCAGTTTTTGACTTTCAAATCCAAGTTTTAGTTTCATATCTTCAAATAGTTTATGCGTTACTCCAATCAAGATAACAGGAAATTTAGTATCAGACTTGATTTCTCCAATGTGTGTGTGTGTGTGTGT
>LXKZ01000294.1:0-29718 GCA_001856765.1 Endoconidiophora polonica | reverse complement strand
GCAATTCTGCCCTCACAAAGATGTGCCATGGGAAAAGAGTAAAAAAACCCAGACGAGCTTGATTTCCCCAAATTCAACATGTCAGAATCACCCCACAAGCTCGCTTCCTGATTGCGGAGAAATCTCTTCGATTTTTAGTGTTTTGACATGAACCTCAGCCCACATTTATTGTACCTTTGCTGATTGACATACCTGTTGGTTAGATCGCGTTTGCATTCGTTCTTCTACTTCTTGTACAGTGTTATTTTACTCTATTTATCATAACGGAATTCAAGTAGTTGATATGTGATTTTTATTTCGCTATCATTCAGTATCAATACAGTAATAAACAAGATCCGCCAAAAAAAAAGTTAAACAGAGCACAATCTCGAAACTATCCAAGCACAAGATTGTACTATTTGGTGAAGGTCTAAGACTCTGGGATACTGAGGCCCCCATATGATATGTGCGTGTGGAGGATGGCGGGTTGAAACGTAATTTCTTATGCCAAGGTGTAGTAAAGTCGTTAAAAATATATGAAAGGTGAGGGCAGCAAACAGGGAAAGTCAACTATGGTGGGGGGTATGCAGCAAAAAATGCGAAAGAACTAAGAAAAAAAATGGTAGTAGGGAAAAGAGCAAGGCGCAATATAATCGTCAGTGCAAGATGCCGATAAAAGAGAAGAGAAGAAAAGAAAAAATGAATAATAACGCCCGTCATAAACGCGTGGTAGAATAAGTAACGGTCTCTTAGGGCCTGAAGAACAAGAGAGAAAACTGAAACCATGGCGTGAAATTCGGTTGAAGGATCAGCTGAAGATAAAAGAAGGTTAGTAATCCGCAGGCTCGAACGTGGTTTTGTGATGAAGGGTAGGCATACTTGGAACCAGTTGGCTTGCCATCAGGCTCGAGATAAAGAACAGGTCCGTCATATTTGTGAAGGTCTGTGTAGTTCTTGGATTTTTCTTCCTTTGAGGCTTCTAGCTTGCCATGGGGCTCGTTAAAATGGTGAGGCCCATCGTACTTGTCGAGATCTTGGTAGTTCTTCGACAGCTCCTCGGTAGTCTTAGCAGGCTGGCCGTGAGGTTCAAGGTGACTTTGGGGACCATTGTATAGGTGAAGGTCCTCGTATTTCTTGGAAAGCTCCTCAGGGGTCAACTGGACGCCAGACTCAAGGTGCTCGTGAATGACAGGTCCGTAACTATGAAGGTCTTGGTAGTTCTTCGATAGCTCCTCGGCAGAAGGGGGAAATCTGCCATGGGGTTCATTGAATTTGACAGCATTGCTGTACATGTCGAGGTCCTGGTAGTTTTTAGAGAGCTCCTCTGCAGACGGAGGGAGTCTACCATTTGGCTCATTCCACTTGACGGGGCCATACTTGCTAAGGTCGGTGTACTCTTCGGACTTGTCCTCGGGCATCACATCAACCTGATTAGCTAGTATGGTGTCAATGGGAATTACACCCTCCGAGGTCTCACCAACGAGACCCTCAGGAGCCTCATGGTGGACAGCATCCATATTGTACTCGTTGATATCTTCATACTCGGTAATCCCAGCCTCAACAGGAAGCGAGTCAACAACAGAAGGACCATAAAGGTGAAGGTCGTCATATGTATAAAGGGGCTCAGTTGCAGTCTGAATCGGGCCTCCAACAGCCGTAGCGTACTTATGAAGGTCATCGTATTTTTGTGAAGACTTCTTGCTTATATTGACTGGAGAGGTAGTAGGACCATATAAATGTAGGTCGTCGTACTTAGGAGCACTGGAAGTAGCAGAATCAAGTGTATCGAATTTCTTAGGGCGGTACATGTGGAGGTCGTCGTAGTCAGTTGAGGGCTCCTTGGCGGTCTCATTATGCATGAAGGGACCGTAATTTCCCAGATCAGGGTAGACTTCGGGGCCTGATGAGCTCATAGGCATACGATTGCAGTTGTGAAATTGACGGCGAGCTGAGGGCATGCTTTGCAGAGTACTCGGATCGTTAAGGAACGACATACGAGACGATCTAAGAAAATTTGAGCTGCTGGCACTTTTCTGGAGAGGGTTCTGCCACATGTGAGAAAGATCAACAGAAGACTTGTCAGCATCAAAGTGGACACTCTCGGAGCTAGCTCTCCATCTTGCCATCTTATCCGCCTGCGAGCCGTTGGCCGAGCTCCAGTAATGAGCAGCAATCTGGCGGCAGGCAGTACGAGCATCGGTATTCACCGGGAGATGCATGTGCTCCATAGATGGGCACCGACTTCCGAAAGAAAACGAAGATTCTTCGATACCAGAGTCGTTACGGTGGTGGCGAGCTCTAGTAGCAAGTGAGCGGGTGAAAGCTACGGGGGCCATAGCGACGGCCGACGATGGCAGTGATTGCCGACGGACTACCGTTCTAGGAACTGAGGACAGCATTGTGAAGAGGATAGTTTAAAAAAAGGCAAGATAGTATATGAAGATAAGCTATTTGAGGTGCTGTAGAGCATGCTATGCTACGCAGAAGATGGTAGAGATCACGGCGACACGAATAACAGCATTCACGGAAAGACAAGCAACGTGACAAGATCGGTGAAGAGAGAACACAATCAGATGCAGACTATTGCAAACGATGTCAAGGGTATAAATCTTGGAAAGCTCGGGGCGACGAAGGAGAGAAAAGTGAAGGTGAGGAGTTTTTGAGAGTTTTGAAATGTCTTTTGAGATGTTGAAGCCGGGAGAAAGCAAAAGAAGAAGTGAAGCAGAAGAGGGAAAACGGCAAGGCAGCATATAAGTTCAGCAAGAAGGCACAGACAACGTCTGTGATTGGCTGCAGTCGCGAAAAGCGGGGCCAGGGACCAGTGATGTAAACGACTCAGGCAGGATCCGCTAAAAAAAGGTACTTACCCCAGATGTATAGATTCAAAACAACAGAAGAGCACATTCCAACTTCATCGGCCAGCTCAGGCCAAGCCGCTTCGGGCTTGTTGACAGGCTACTAATGACGTCGAGGATAGCGTTGTTTGGGCTTGGGATCTGGTGACGCCGATGCCTGCATAAGGATCGTGAGAAGAAGGCGTCGCTGCAATCCAGAAGGTGTTTGTTTCCAGACCCTCAACCAACCAACCTGCAGGCTAAATAATATGTACATACTTGGGACAACACAAATAGAACAACAACTAGGACATTGTGGCTTGCATCCACAGTATGAGCCGCTGCACGGCACTGCATATCTGTTGCTTTCCTGCTGCTTTGCTACTGCTTTGCTGATACAACTTTGCGGCCAATAGCAGGCCGCCCGACAGCCAGCGATAGGCTTTCCCACAATTGACGACAGCGGTGTGTTACGTTGAAGGGATTTGGCACGGCGACTCCACCTTCTACTTTCTCCAACAATGAACCGACGCATCGTGTATAATCGAATGACCTCTTGACTCAGTACGAATAATGAGACTCACCCATGTACTAACTAACTATTAGTAGTTAGTCACTGATAAGACCGGGTCTCCTATGGCTGTCTGAGCTTCTGAGACCTGCTGCAAGGGCAAAATAAAAATTATTCTCTATGGTATCTTGGTCGAATCCCCTAAGCTTTCGATCACCGTGACATTACAGTCTATTCAGTTCTTCGTCAGGATATCAAACATGCAGGCCGTTTCGCGTCATTTTATCAGGTCTCCTTATTTTTTTTACATCACAAGGAAAGCGGTGTTCTTTGTTGTAGGCAATTTTTATAAGCCAAGAACGAGCTAAGAGGCTTTGCTCGAAGGACGACTTAGAATCCCTAACCCCATTTTCGTCGGGGGGAAGGGGGCGGCACACTAAACCATTTCCAGAGCATACTGTCGCTCGCCCAGAAGAGGGCGGGCTTTTGCAAAAGAAAGCCAGCATGCCAAACTATGACGACACTAGACATGTAAGCGGCTAGTTTTATCATCTTCCCGGGTGCATCTTCTGACTTCTTTTTTTGGTTACTCCAACTTGGTTGTTTATTGTTTGCTACAATTCCTAGCGGCTTTTCTGTAGCAGGAAAAAAAAAATGTATGGAAAATACACAGTGACACAATACAAAAACCATATAAAGCGCTATCGCATGTTTTTAATCGCTTCTGGGACCATAAGCCTACGATGCGAATGTTTCTGTACGCTCAGAAGCAATGCTGAACATGATTTGTTGCTTTTTACTCACGGTGCTGCTGTTGCCGTTGATATGCGGCCGAGAATATCCGATCATCCAATGATAATGCAGCGATAAGTCGTATCGGACATATACTCCCTCCTTTTTTTTCCAAATTTAACCTAAAGTCACGTGATACAGAAATCCATGGAATTCTCAGCTTTAGAATTCTTTCATCGTGTCGAGCACTAATTAATTGCTCTATGGCAACAGTCTATGTTAATAGGGGCCCTACTGTCAGTATCCTCGTTTCTGATTCATTTCATACATCCTCGTAGGACTCAAACTGCCATTGCTTTACAAGTTGTTGATCAGGATGCGGCTTAAAACATGGGCTCAAGAGGTGCTCTCACCGCTTGATCAGTGAAGAGGGATTGGACGAAAATTTCTACGTCATAGGCATCTTGATTATCTTAGGACTCGCCTCATCACTAACCTAGGTAGAATTCCAGCAATGTTTTAGATGGCTACTACTACATAGTACGTAGTAAGTCAAGGGTGACTTTGAGGTTCTCAATTATGCTATTGTTGATCATATTCACAGCATACTGTACAAGTTGATTGATTGATTGATGTTATATATTATACTGCCTTTGCGTGGCTCAAGGTCCGCATTAGGCAGATACTGTACAAGTGCATAGTATTTACAAATCAAGACTTATACATTTACCATAACAGCTGAGTGCAGGTGTGATGATCTCCTAGACAGCTGTCAGAACAGTATCAATATATGTGTATACCTCAATATATACTGTATGTGTGTATCAACCCTATTTAATCTTCTAACCCTACCATGTGTATGAATTATGGTTTCTAATACTGAAAACATACCATGCATATCATAATCCCATGTTTAAAATTTTTTCAATCATTAATCTTATTTAGTTTCTAGAACTATAAAGATACCCATGTTTATTAAAGAGGCATGAGAATATATAACATCATCATCATAATTTTATAAAGTACATTGTCAAATTCACATCAACACGGCGTCAATTTGCTCAGTTTCTTTACTCCAAGAAGACAACGTGCCTCACATATGTACGTACACATATACATGCAGTAGCCGAAGTCTGACATGTATGTACACATATGCACCACTGGCCACGATGGAATATATTCTAGTAGTTTTCATGCCTTGCATGTTTAGATTGAGGACAAATGTTGTATTTCGGGTATTTGAGGCAATGAACTTTACGAACTTACTGGGTGCCTCCCCGAGTTCAATAAGGTAAGCCATAGCCATCAAGTAAAGGGTTGTTTTCCATTTGCTTCTCATAGGGGAATTAGGGTCAGGGGCAGAGCATTGGCTTACCTTAATTCTACTGTCAATATACTTTGCGATGGAATTACATATCTGTACTTCATGAAACTAATATGGGAAGTTCTTGCCGTCAAAAGCTGAAGATTGTTAAGAAGCAACTAACACGAGATACAGGAGCACGAACAAGGTCTGTGATGTATTTATTCTCTTGCAGTGTGCTGTTCATTTTACTATCATCAGAAGCTAGACAGGTGGGTTATAATAGTACAGTAGGGGCACTTGAATATCAGGCTAAAAGGGGAATTATGGCCAGTCAAGAAAGCTTTAATAGAGATCAAGAGGAAGGGTATCATTAATGAGGGAGAGGGAATACAGGAGGCAAAAGGGAGTTAAACCATCACCCACCACGGGCCATGTCACAAGGTACTAGTAATGATACGATAGAAGAGCCGAAGCTCCGTCTAACATTATGCAATGCGAAACTTTGCACAAGAATATTGAGTAGGGCGGTCTAGTATCGCGGCCTAATGCGCTGCCTTTTGGCTGCAGCTGACGCTGCAATTTCCACACTGAGAACAACAAATAGCAAGCGTGGCGACGCGGGACTTGACTAAGCTGCAAAGTCCGACTTCTGAAGCTTTGGTTCCATTAAGAACACCGGTCCCATTTGCACCAATATCAATCAGGCCGGGAGAACTTTGTGGCCCTGGCCCTAACCTTGCAGCCTAGCCGAGTTGAGTTTAGTAAGTGACCCAAGAGTAGTTGATTGATTGATGTTATATAAACCAAAGAGTAGTAAACTTCAGAGGAATGGCAAACAGAAAGCGGCCTGTATTCAATCCAATCCCGACCCAATAAGCTTGTCGAAGTTGATCTAAAATAGAGCCCTAAAATACACTCTATTGCTTGGTGCTGGTGATTGTGATTTTCTAGCTGTAGTAGCGCTGAAAATAGAGCCCACTTTTATTTCTCTTTGTTTCTTTGTTCTTTGTTCTTTGTTTGTTGTCGTGGCACCGCCTTTCGCCTCACCGACCGCGCCCAACAATAATACAAGTCAATATATATAATTTTTTTTCTGCCGCCAGTCAGCACGGTATTTTGCTGCTTTAGTAGCATCGACATTTTGGCTTAAACCAAACGAAACCAGGCACCGTCTATCAACATCGCCAAACATCCGCGGTCATAAACTCATGTTCTTCCCGTCCCTCGATTTTGACCTTGATTTGAAGATTCACCGACTAGCGGCTCAATCGCGCTAGACGAGAAATCTCAATCATTTTATCAGTGACGCCGTCACAATACTGTCCGCCCAAGCTCCTTTGCGCCTAGGTCTTTACTCTTTACTACCTGCGAGGTCTCTTCCTTTCATTATCGATTATTGCTCTAGACACGCTCAATTGAGCACAACCGGACAAGTCATTTCTTATCCTTCTGGAACCACAGCACAACGTTCTTTGTTCATTCCTGGAACATTATAATTTGCTTTGCTATCCGACATCTTGAGACTTTGCCCGCCGCCAAGGCACCCCTTCAGCAACCAGAGGAAGACTTGATCTACTCATTTTCTCTCGAAGCCGAATCCCGTCGCCGTTACGACTATACTATACGCCGTTATCAGAACATTTGCGCCGCGCTAACGCTAAGTCCGGGCGCTTACTTGCTTGCCAGGCTACCAAACGACTGCTTGATATCTTGCGCTACGAATTCATAGCACAACAAAACTCTGATTCTTAGAAGCAGTTTCTCGCTCTTTGTAAGAGTCGCCGTGGTTTACTATTGTTTTCGGGAATTCTCACGACCGCAATATTTGACGCTGTCCCAAGCTGGGTTGTGTTTCCATCCGACCAACCAGACGCTGCTCTTTGACAGTTCTTTGTTTGAAGCTCTTTGATAACCCTCAAGTTATTTGCAGACGCCTCTGGCCGACACTACTCACTGGACTTTGAACAAAGAAGGCTGCTTTTAGTCTTTCTTCACAATACCGAAGAAGTATGAATACCCACGCCTGATCGCCTCTTGTGCTGTCACGTTTCTCTTTCTTTTCGTTCCTTTACTCGCACTTGCCTTCTCACTGTAATATTACACCTTGTTTCTAACACTACGCAGCACAAAGCATCTATGCCAAACAATAATCTATCGATTGTCTTGGGTATTCATTGATAATATCGTTTTCTTTCTGGCTTACATTGTTGAGCAAAACCACTGATTTTATCCTTCAGCACTCTTCACCTCTCATAATGTCACGAAGAAACGCCCCTGCTCACAAGAGCAACCACTCTTCCCAGACCATGCTCACCAATGGTGCTGCTATCCAGGAAGAACTCCCCCCTCTGTCTTCACGTTTTACTAGTAGTTACGGTGCAGAGGTTACCTACGCCATCTACAACCCACTCAAGGGTCGTCGCAGAGACCTCCACACTGCTATTGACAATGCTCTTCGGATCCAAGCATTTGAAGAGGACGATAAAATCGATGAGCAGTTGATGGAGCAACTTATGCAAGACACGCCCGATGCTCGCAGAATTCGCCATGCCGAAGCAGTCCGGCAGCGTGAGAGTAGTGTTACAGCCACACCCTCATCAACTGCGGGAACCCCAGAACCCGTTGCCTTTATGAGGCGTGAACGTGCGGTTCCAGTTGCTCGCCAGATAGATGACGACAAATATCGCAAGGAACAGGAGCGCAAGCGCCGGGTTGAAATTGAGAGACTTAGTCTCGAGAAGGAAAGAGAGGAGAAGGAGGCTGCCGCACTTAGAGACAATAGCATGGAGGACGATAGCGAAGAAGATGAGGAGATTGTAGAGGACGATAGCGAAGAAGATGAGGAGATTGTAGAGGAAGAGACCATTCACCTCCCCTCAAGAACACCTAGTGTCGAGCGTGAATCACGGGCTGCTGCTGAAAAGGCCATGCGTGATGGCGAGCTTGCGCGCTTGCGGACAGAGACTGCTAGGGTCTCTGCTGCCGCAGAAAGATCCCGATTGCGTCGCGATCAACAACATCGCTCCGATACATCAAACACTTCAAGACTCACTTCCTATGAAACTGAGGGCGAGCCATATGGAGGAGTCTCGTTCAAGCGTCTGTTTGCAAAAGCATTCGGTAAGTTCTATCAGTACCGCTGAACATAGCTGTTCATACGGGATGAATTTTATTCTGACCAGCCCACTTCTTTAGGCCCTACGAGCGCTCTACTCTATAACGGATCGCTAGCTTTGGTTATTATTACTTTCTGGGCCATCATTGTTGCGTGGATGTCCCAGCATTTCACTATTAACCCTTCAGTCAGAGAACTTGATTTTGCTTGGGACGAGTCTAGTGGCCTTTGGGAAAACATGGCCCAATTCTCGCCCTTGATCCGTGTCGCACCTATCGAGCTGGAGCTGCCTGGCCTCCATGATAACGACTCTTCAAGTATTAACAAGTTCACATATGAGCTTAACCGCCAGAAAAACATACTGAAGCGATTGGAAAAGAGTTCCTCATTGAACAACGATGCCCGTGAGAAGCTCAACAATATGCTTCCTGATCTGGTTGTTGTCGAGCGTAATGAGAAGGGTATTCGCTTACCGCCACAGTTGTATTATGCCATTCGTGATGACTTGCGCAACGAAGGCGTTTTCTTCAACATGGGCAAAGACCGTGGTGGCACATTTGAGATCAGTTCTGACGAGCAATGGGATGCCATCATTCGCAGGCTAGAAAAGGCCGGCTACGCCAAGAAGAGTGATATTTCGCCCTCCGAGCCGGGGGTGACTAGCAAGCAATGGCAGGAATTTCTGCGGGAAAACGCTAAATCTCTAGAAAAGGCGCGGAAGAACGCGTCTGGATCTAACACCTCAACCAACATCATCACCCGTGAGGCCCTACTCCAGGAGATGAACGCCGAGATCAAACGCTCCAAGAAGGAACTTAATGAGGCATTTACAGCACAAGAGAAGCGTCTAGTTGAAAAGCTGGATATTGCAGTTCGTGCAGCAGCAGCCAGTGCTGCGGCTTCTAGCATGTCGCATGCTGATATCAGTGCCCTTGTGAGCAGCATGGTACGTCGCATTATGAGCGAGGCTCAGCTGGATGTCTTATCTCACCGTGAGATCCGTTCTGATTACTTTGCGTCTCTGCGCCACCAAGTTAATTTCTTCTCCCGTGGTGCTGGGGCTGTCATTGTGCCATATATGTCTTCGCCCTCGTATAATTTTGAAAAGCACACCAATAAGGACCGAAAGAACAATAAGAGCTGGTCGAAACTCCGTAGTCCCTCAGTTAGTGAAGTTGGTACCGCCGCTGTTTTGACTAGCTGGGATGATGATGGCCAGTGTTGGTGTGGCTCTATCGGTTCCGACCGTAATGGCCTTCGTCAAGGCACTTCGGTTGGTGTTAAACTTGGACGCAGCATTGTCCCGCAACATATCGCCATCGAGCATATCTTGAAGGGCGCCACTTTGGAAGACGATGCGCGCCCCCGTGATATCGAGGTGTGGGCTTATATTGAGGACATTGGACTGCGCCAGCGTGTACGCGATTTTGCCTCTGCCCAATTCACCACTATTGTTGACCGGGACGGAAAGCCTATTGGTGAGCCAAGCCTTAACGACGGCTTTGCCAAGATTGCCAGCTTCACGTTCCCGGATAGCAAGGATACAGAGGTTTATATTCACCAGCTCTCTCCCGAGTTAGCTAACATGGGAGTCGAGACAGACCTGATCCGCGTAGTGGCAACAACCAACTACGGTGATGAGGCCAAGACGTGCTTCTATCGTCTGCGAATGTATGGGCAGATTGTCTAGAAAATGCGTCTTGGTTTTGGGTCTGACATTTGCTACTGGCGTTGATATTATGATTTTCTTGGACGGTTGTTCTCTTTTGTTTTCTTCATATTGGCATCTAGAAAGTGTACATTTGTTTTCTTGGGAGGGTTATATAATTTGTTCTCGCATTTGGCTTGCCGCGTTGTCATAAGAAGACGATGCTGTTGATATCTTTTAACTCTGGTGTTTGGAAAGGTCGGGCTTTTACCGTGTTCTGTTATTTTCCTGTTATCTTCTTGGCATATTATTATGCCTGTACCTCCTGCTCACGCTGTCCTTTATGTTGTATGCCTCCCCCTGGGACTAAATACTATGTATGCTTCATGTTTTGTATCATTTGCCTCTAAGCGGACCTGCCGCTTCTCGAGCCTTGTAAATTTTTTTTTTTTTGCATGTGATTGTACTATCTGTCGGTGCTTACCGTAGCTGCCCTTTTAGGCTCAATTTTAGAATGTTTCCTAGGCGGTGAACGGTGGCAGGATTCACAGTACCTTAGTAACGACTATCTACTATGTTAGATCATGACGAAAGGTTAGCAGTATTGGACGACGACGACGGACTATTCTTTATCAATTCTTGTCTAACTAAGATCATTCTCATTGTTTTGTTAAAACCATTGCTTGCTTGCAGTTTCAGTGCAACTCATTACTCTCCGTTCTGAGTCAAAGGAGTCGAAGTTCTCTCTGTCGATTTGCTTCCTTCGTAACTAGCCAATAAGTAACAGTGGCCGCATGAGCTTTTATCTGTCGTTCAATATCCATCGCCTTATCGTACCAGCCGTTGTTTACTATAATCTATCTTCGCCATTGGCTCATGTACAAACTATCCGTTTGTCTGGTAGCACCGTCTTTTGTTCTCCATCCCCCCCTTCTTCTGTCTCCTGTGGATTCTAGATATTACTACTCCCTTCTTTGACCCCTGACAACACACAATCGTTCATAGATGCTCATTAGTACTTTAAAGAGGGGCAACTAGCATCCTAAGCGGAACTTTGATAACGTGGAGGTAGAATAGCATCAACCTATATTACGACTGCATCGACATTGCACCTTGAGAGAAGCGCCGGAAACCGAGCTCGTTTATTGTCTGGTATATACGTACTTGTCATTTTCCAACAGTCTGGCTGCTTTGCTCAAGCTTCGCTTGTGTCGCTGTTATATAACCGACTTTCACTGCCTTGCTTTGCGTGTCTTATATATGCTCTTTCGATTCCTTCCGGCTGCTGCATCTTGCTTTTACTAGTTGCATATGACTTTTTGATTTTCGTTCTCTTGCCTTGACCTGGTTCTTGCGGCACATTTATTCCACATACCAACAAACATATCCTATCGCATAATCTGCAGCTATGGATCTCCGCCAAGTGTGCCGCCTTATGCATGACAAAGTCGAGACCTTGCTGGCCCGTGAAGATATAGACGGAAGCTGTCCGTCACTGAAGGCCGTCCAGGCCCAGACGCGCACGTCTTTAGCAATTGTTGACGACGCTCTCGAGAGATATTCGTAAGTTTTGTCATTTCTAATTCCTGTTGTCTCTTGCATCGTTAGGTCATGTTTTCTGCACTTGTCTCAAAAGCACTGCTAATTCATTATTTGCGCGACTGCCAACAGATTTGACGAGCTTTCTCTCTCGTACAACGGCGGCAAAGACTGTCTAGTCCTCCTCGTTCTGATCCTCGCATCTGTACATAAGCGATACGTCGCTGCCTCGAGCCCCGACTCCCGCTTCCCCGCCTCCCTCTATAGTATTTATATCGAATGCGCCGACCCATTCCCCGAAGTCGACACCTTTGTCGCGCGCACCTCGGCGCAGTATCACCTCTCGCTTACGCGTAGCACTAAGCCCATGAAGGCCGCTTTGGCCGACTATCTGGCCGCGCAACCACATCTGCGCGCCATCTTTGTCGGCACGCGCCGCACGGATCCACATGGAGCCCAGCTAACCTTTTTCGATGAGACGGACGGCGATTGGCCGCGGTTCATGCGCATTCATCCAGTCATCGACTGGCATTATACAGAGATCTGGGGCTTTATTCGCGAGCTGGGTATCGAGTATTGTAATCTCTACGATATGGGATATACCTCGCTTGGAGGCACGAATGATACGTATCCAAATCCGGCGTTGAAGAGGGAGGGCGGAGACGGGTTTCAACCGGCCTATGAGCTGACGCAAGATCTAGAAGAACGCTTGGGACGTTGTTGATAGAGATCGAGAGCTTAAGGTAATGTGGCCCGTAATTGGGGGAGGGGGGAAATGTATAATAGGGGTAGCAAAGTGAGGTCTCATGGTGCAAGTTCTATCAGTACCGTGTACAAAGATAGAACCCAACATAGAAAGCGCCGTATGTATAACGAATAGATAACATAACATCAAGAACAGCAACTATCGAAGTCATGAGATCAAAGGGGTAGTGAAAATAAATTAATTAGCTGGCTCCATCCGTTTTGGTAGTATGCAAAAAGTAAACCCTAGAATATATGCTTAATAATAACTAAAATGGTACAATATATATGTATCGCTTTTCTTTTTCTTTCCCCTTGTACTCACATAAGTTAGAACTGGTTCTAACCTAGTAGACCGGCAGCAAGAGACTCGTAATCTTCGAGAGTCTCGGGCTTGTGGTCCATATCGATAACCCTACGGCCGTGCCTGCTACTTTTATGCTTCTTCTTGCGGTCTCTGCGCTCCTCTTCCGAATCGTCCTCGAACCACTTCTTGGCGCGCTTGTTACCGGCCTTGGGATTTTCTTCATCGTCTTCTTCTTGTTCGCCTCCACCATAGTCGTCGTTATCGTCGTCTTGGTGCTGTGAGCCTGCTATTGGCAGACTCTTGAGGAAATCTATCGCAACTGAGGGATCATCGTAATCCCCGCCTAGGAGTTGTACACCACCGCCTTCATCATCGTCGCTGAAGTCATTATTAGCACCACCGCCAGCGCTGGGGTCGCCATCGCTGCCGCTCTCAGCGGCGAGGCCTTTAGCTTCGTCACGATCGCGCTGTTTGCGCTTATCGCGCTTCTCTTTACGGCGCTGCTTAGCAAGTTGTTTGTCGGTAGTATCGGCTTCCTTGAGGGTCCTGGACTCCTCCGAGACGAACTTGCGGATCTGTTCTTCGACTGGACCTTCATTCTTGAAGTCTTCTTCGTTCTTAAGTTCGTAGACAGAGCGTGCGTTGCCGTCGTCGTCGAAGATGATCTTCTCGGCCGGAGCGCGGTATTTGAGAAGCTTCTTCTTGGACTTGAGTAGCTTCTCGCGGCGTTTGGAATCGATGATGAGTTCTTTGCCGCCGAGGTTGAGGACCTTGGGTTTAGCGCCGGGGGTGCCGTCGTGCTCGTTCTCGCTGGCAGGATCGTTGGCGTTGATAACACGCTTGACCTTGAGGAAGTCGTCACCATCATCTCCGTCGCCATCGTCGATGAGTTTCGTGTAGTGACCAGTGAAGACATCTTGGTTGGTACGTTCAAACATCTTCTCATATTTCGTGCGAACCTCCTTCTTTTTGGGTTTCTTCTCGTCACCATCTAAGTCGTCACCGTCGGATTCTGAGCTGGATATATTTATCCGGGGAGCGTTCTTGATTTTCTTGATATCCTCGCCCTTTTGAAACTTGATTTGTGGTGTACCGGGAAGTCCAAGACTTGAGGCAAACTCATCGAGGTCGAGTTCCTCGAAGTGGAACACTTCTTTGTCCTTTTGTAAATGGACAGAACGAGTGTAGCTAATGAAGGCCTTTTGGGCAAGATATTTGATGTCAGGGCTCTGGAAAGCCATGCTCTGCAGCTTTTCAACGATCCTACGCTTCTTCTTTTCCTTGGCGTGGACTTTTTGGATGGGGATCTTCTTTTGTTCGAGGCGTTTTAAGAAGCCTTCCTCTTCGCTGGGGTCTAGGAAAAGAATGGCCTTGCCTTTGCTTTCGTAGCGGGCAGTCCGACCGACCCTGTGAATATACGTATCGGCATCTTCGGGGCAATCAGCCTGAACGACCCAGTCAACAGCAGGGAAATCAACACCCCTGGCGACAACATCGGTAGCAAACAAGCAAGAGTACTGAGCGCGAGAGAATTTGCGGGTGATTTCGAGGCGAGCAATCTGCTTCTGACGGCCGTGTAGATGAAGAAGTGGTACACCGGGTTGCATCTGACGGAAACTTTCATATACGAAGCGAACTTGCTTGCCGGAAGACAGGAACACAATAATCTTGCTCTTAAGGTTGGCCTTGATGAAGCCCCATAGCATGTCAAGCTTTTCGTGAAGAGGCATAACCATATAGTGCTGTTGCAAAGTCACAGGAGTAGCGGAAACAGCCGTCTCATGCACGGAGACGTATTCAGGGTCTTTCAAACTCAAGCGAGCTAGATCAGAGACCTTCTTGCTCTGGGTCGCACTGAACATCATGGTTTGGCGTTGCTTAGGGAGATGATCTAACAGCGCATCAATAGCTTGCTGGAAGCCCATGTCCATGATACGATCAGCCTCATCCATGACTAAGACTTGCAGATTGTTCACATCTAAGCTCGCTGTCTGATCGAGATGTTGCAGCATACGACCAGGCGTGCAGACCAAGATGTTCATCTTCTCTAGACGATCGGCTTCTTCCTTGAGAGACTTGCCTCCGATGACGAGGCCAGCTGACAAAACATGGTGACGGCCAACCTTGCGCAGGACTTCGAAGATTTGAACGGCGAGTTCGCGGGTCGGCGCAATGATCAGAGCACCGAGGCCGTCGAATTCGGTCCAGCGCGCACGGTATAGGCGTTCGAGGACGGGAATCAGGAAGGCGAGAGTCTTTCCACTACCAGTCTTGGCGGCGCCGAGGATATCGAGACCTTTGAGGGCAAGAGGAATGGCGCGGGCTTGGATGTCGGTCAGTACCTTGAAGTGCGATGCTTCAAGGCCTTCGCTCGTGGGCTCGGAGAGAGGGAGATCGGAGAAGTTTTTGACGTCAACAGCTTTCGGTTCCTAAAGCGACAACAGTGAGGGTTAGTAAGGGGTTAGCAGCCGGCACCAGTGTATCCTACAGTGTAGAGGAAACGTACAAAATCTTCGACTGTCTTGTTGAGTTCGTCGATGTTGGCGATGGTTTCCTTGCGGCGCTCAAGACGGTCTTTCGTCTTCCCCTCTTTGTACTTCCGCCGTGAAGGACCAAACTTGCGTTGATTTGGAGGCATCTTTGTAGAGACGGAGAAACCTGTAGTGTAAACAAACAAAAAGACCGAAGTTTTAGCCGTGAGATTCTGACCAACTCGGCATAACGTTCAAATCTAGTCGCGATTTCTTCGTCAAAGTTAAACTGCTTTCTGCTGGCAGACTTTTTTGTGGGACGCTGCGATTAACCCCACTTAAATTTGCCATTATCAGTACAGGTGGCCGCCAGCTGGAGCCGGGGGCTTCTGACAACTGACTTCAATTTAGCTAACTGTTAAAGTAGAGAATAGCTTTGATTCACTTATTCAGTGGATACTTACAATGACAAAAAGGTTCAAGTCGATTGATGATGTATATATTAACTAGTGATAGTAGATGTCCTGATAGATTCTATGTTTTCAAGTAGATATCAAAGTGTCTACAGTGTCCTTTTCTGATAGCAGTCATTGGATATATTGACTAACCCTAGTGATAGGGCTCATCGCCAATCAACACTAACTTGCCGCGCTTGACTAACAGCTTTTAATCCCTGCACGTCGGCTACGATGAGATTTGTTACGGTTCTCTACAGATGGATTGGACAAGGGTTTTTTGTTTTTTTGTTATAATCTTATTCAGTTTCTAGAACTATGAAGATGGCTAGGCGAGTCCTAGCCCATATGGACAAGAGTTAGCCAGCTGGCAACCAAGTCCAGTGGCTGACTAGGGCCGCTCTGACATGTACTTTGGCACCAACGCCCCCAGCGTACGCAACAACAACTGTTTGAGAAGAAGATGATACTTGAGACATATTTCTCGCGGCTGCTCTCTTCTCTTTGGGCGTGCGCCTTAAAAAAAAACCGCCCCTGCTCTACACATAAGGTACCATATGCAGTTGGAGTGTCTTTTCTTCTCTTTGCTTTTTAGGATTCCTATGGTAAGAAAACTTAGTTATGTAATTCTGATGTCAACTCAGAACCGGCTAATATGATTCTGCTTACTGGTCATCAGCTCCGAGCCATGAAGCCCGACAGCCCGAGTCCTTATTCCTCGAGGGTTTGTGTTCACTGTTGCTGTTGGATCGCTAAGGGTCCTCTATATAATGATCTATACTACGTTATTTGGGAGGTGACACTGATTAGCTTGGATGGGCGGTAAGAGCGGGGCCCGTTTAGTTAGACTTCTGGTACAACAGGTTACTATTCAAGCTTAGAATAACGCTTCATCAGAGCCGGATTTGAGAACTGTGCGATCAAATTCTGACGTCACCCCCTGCCTCAGGGTCGGACTTAGTTGCATTCAAGCAAAAAAAAAAGCACACAAGTCAAGGCAAGCGAGTTGCTACTAAGTTAAGCGGAACAGCCGGGCTTCCGTCAGAAAAAAAACCTCTCGCTCTGGAATTTAGCGCTCTACCGAGTTTAGGAAATAATAGCGAAAATCAAGAGTAAAAAGTAGCTACTACCAAACTTCGTGCAAAGTGTAGTAGTGGATGCATTGTTAGAGGCCGCCATTGAGTTCCAGCAGCTTCCCCTGCATCTATCAAGCTACGACAAAGCCTGGAATTGTCCTGCTACAAAAATCATCATACTCTCGATATCCAATTTCAGCAGCGGCTGCTGCATCTTATCATTTGGGCGTAGGCTATATATGACGACGGCATTAACCACTGATTGCAACAGTGTTCAGTGGCAGAGTCACGTTTAATGTCAGAGGGAAATACCTGGTACATCTGATCCGCCAGCTCCGGGACGCAAAGATCTAGGAGACCGATGGCAAAGTTTGGCCTGGCTGGAGAAGGTCGGGATTAAGATCTGGCTGAACTAAACGGGGCAGGTTTTTTACTATAACCATGTTAAATAGAGAAATAGATGAAATGTGCCATTCTGCAGCTACTCTTTTAGGAATCCCGAGTCAGTACTTGTAACGCAGATGGGTTCCTTCTTGAATCAGCCGCGATCCATCTCTGCTATTTTTCTCCAATTTCTTCCTCCCGTTATCACCACTTCTGCTTCTGTTACAACCTGCAACTACTCAGTTTGAGAACCAGGCTTCTGACTTCCAAACAACCCCCTCTAAGTCAACTTTCGTCTTGTATCAATTCAGCCTTTCGTATTTTTCTTCCTTCTTGTCTGATCAGTATATAATCGCGGATCTCGGTTCGACATCTCGCGCTTCTTAGCTTGCTAAGCGCCGCTTTCATTTTTCGGCAAACCCACCACAGCGTTCATTGCTACCACTTAAACAACTTAAACTCCAACATGCGTTCTTCCGTCGACGATCACAACGGCGCAGCCGCTGCTGCATCTGCCACAGCTACCGAAGCTGCCTACCCAAGTGGCCATTGCGAGCATCTGAGCAAGTCTGAGTTGGCAGCACTGGAGGCATTCAAAAAACTCTTTGCTACCAAGGGCTACTATAAAGCCGGCCCACCGCCTTCACATGACGATGCGACTCTAGTGTACGAGAAGCCTCTTCCTCAGCCTTGAGCTACCTATACATGCTCACTCTGTTGCTAACCACCGTTGCTTCTTCAGCCGCTTCCTCCGCGCCCGCCGTTGGGTGCCCGAAGATGCGCTCGTGCAGATCACCGAAACTGAAGAATGGCGTAGAGCCAACGACATCGATGTCCTATACGACACAATCGACCTAGAAGCCTACGAGCAGAGTCGCATCATGGTATGACATGCTGTCACAGGCATTTATATTCCGCCGCCAAGGATGTCTTAGATACTACAAACCATACGCATGTTAACTGACACTGCCTCCTCCTTCAGTACCCCCAATGGACAGGCCGCCGCGACCGCCGAGGAATTCCACTCTATGTCTTCCAGATCCGCGCTCTCGACAACAAGTCTGTGGCACATTATGAGAAAATTGGTGCTTCAAACACATTTAGCAAGGCCAAGACTGACGGAAAAACACCCGCTGGTTTACTTAGATTGTTCGCTCTTTACGAGAACCTGTGCCAGTTCTCATTCCCTCTCTGCTCACAACTCGAAGACCGCATGTTCCCCAATATGCCGATAACTATGACGACCAACATCGTCGATATCTCAGGCGTCAGCTTGAAACAATTCTGGAATCTCAAGAGCCACATGCAATCTGCCAGTACCTTGGCCACTGCTAACTACCCAGAAACACTTGACCGTAAGTCCACGTCCTCGTATATATCCTTGAAGTTGCCTCTCGCTAACCTAAAGCTCTTTTTTTCCTAGGCATTTTTGTAAGTACATGCAGAATTATCTACCGAGTTGCATCAAAATAACTTTGATACAGAGCCTGTTTAACGCCGTGTTTTACGGAGTACTAACCACTAGCCAATTGGCATACATAATTGTACAGATCATTGGTGCTCCCTCATTCTTCTCCACTGTTTGGAGCTGGGTCAAGCGTTGGTTCGACCCTACGACAGTCTCCAAAATCTTTATTATCTCTTCATCCGAAGTTGCATCAACACTAGCTACCTATATCGACCCCAAAAATATCCCCAAGCAATACGGCGGCGAGTTGAACTTTAACTGGGGCGACTTGCCCACCATTGACCCGTCCTGGAACGGTGTTATACAGTGGGAAAACGGCCACAAGAGCTTTCCTTCAGGGCCCATGGTGTGGAAATCTTATGGCGATGGTTCTAGACTAGAATGCGTCGGTCTTGGCACAAAGAATGGCAAAGAACGCAGAGAGCGGATATGCACTGTGCCTAAGACATACCTCCAGCCATGGGAAAGAGCTATAGCAAACCCGGTGGCTACGGAGCCCGTGAAGCCCGAGGAAAGCAGCCAAGCTACCACTTTGGCAGAAGACACCACCACCAATCTCGGTGAAATTAGCACTGGTAATGAAAAGATTGCAAACGTAGCGACTCTGACGGAAAATACCAGCATCGCAGCTCCCACAGCATAAGCACGAAAGAAAGAAGGAAACCTACAGATCGGTTTATAGAAGCGTTCTTGGTCCTAACTGGTTAGACAATTGATACACGCTATCAAGAAGATAATGGATTGGGCCTGCGCTACGGCCGGGTAAAGGACGCGATACAATTTTGTCTTGTTTTATTAATTTCATTCGGTTCACTTCCTACTTATTAATCACCACTAAGCATTTTTGTTTTGCTAACTATCTTATTATTTCACGTTCACTCATTCGTTATTGATATTTCACGTACCCTTCGTTTTGTTCTCCATGTCACGATGATGCAAGGGTGGAGGAATACCGCTATAGTAGTAAGAGTAGCTAGCTATCTCTCGTAGTAAATACTTTATCCCCAGTGAAAGCCCGCAGTCTCCCTAAATGTGTGTCAACAGTGAAAGATATGCCTTTGTGCTTGCTGAACCGTAGTTTATTTTTATTCATTATTTCCTTCTTCCAGATGCCCTCTACGGCGCCGCCAGATAGCGACACCTCGTTCGATCTCATCCCAAGTGACGCCGTCTCTGACCAATTTCATAGTGACGCCTAAACTCTCTACTTCTTGATTGCGACTCTCATCGTCAAAGAATAGCATATTTTCATACTTTATGCCCGTCTTCTTAGCCAGAGTCTCAAAATGATAAATCTTGCTCTTTGGATAGATTTCCAGTGGCGCATCGAATAACTCCAGCGCCCTCCGAGGCTTCTCCCATTGCAAATCATCCTTATTAATATTCCCTCCTCCAAAGAACTTGCTGCCGCCACCAGACGATGGTGCCGGCGTTGCGCTAGGGAGAGGGGGCGGGGCGGGGACGTGTAGCAGCTTGAGCATTTCACGGGCAATATCCGGAGTAGAGGTGCGCGAGGCGACGGCGAGGCGAATGCCGGTGCGCGAGAGGGCGTGGAGGATGGATGGGACCTCGCGATAGAAGGCGTAAGTGTCGCCGGAGCGATCGGCGACGGTGAAGGCGTCAACGGCTTTGAGCGGCGGGGTCACAATTACGTCAACCCAAAAGGGCCAGAGCGTGTAGTCGAGATCGAAGATGATCATGGCTGGCAGTGGTAGGGCCGGCTCAGTTAGGCTGGTGGGCAGGAAGTCCGTGGACGGCGGTAGAACTTTGGATCTCGGAGCCATGATAAGTGTGTGATATGGAGAGTGATATTAGCAAGAGGAAGAATATAGCTTGTAATCGAGATGCAGACAAGCAACAGTAGTTCCAGCCACTATAAGATATGAAGAGTTTCGAATATAGCAAAGCCGGAGCGGGCCTGGCAGAAGTGAGTTCGGCTTGGTTCAAGGCGGATGTTGTCAAGATGACGTCTGGATCCGATCGGGAGATCTATGCTGATTGGTGGAATCGGGCTTTGTCAGCAGGGTCTGTGGGTTAGTGAGAATAACGTAGAATTGTGTTCAATATAAAGACTTACTTTCTTGAACAAGTTAAGATAGTGACTACAGTTATAACATCTGTTACTTAGTTTGGTTTCTCAGTAGTATTGATTCATATCTCAAAAGCGAGATTGAACATATCATTTTTACCACTATCATACAAAAACTTCACGTATATTAGGGTTAGAATTTGTTAAGACTAAGACCAGCATTTGGCCTTTTAAGTGATAACTTGGTTAACATGACAGGTTCATTTTCAGAGAATACATGACTAATATATCACATCGTTGGATGCTTCTAATAGTTGGAGAACAAGCCAGGCCGACTGGAGACATTGGTGACTTGTTGTTACTAGTATATATCTCTTTATTAGGGAGGGAAAAGAAGGATAGATATATTGGAAAAAAAGGTGAAAAAACTCGAAAAAGGAATTATACTACAGCAGACTCTGCGATATTCGTTGCTACTGCAGCTTTCCTCTCTCCCTGTTTCGACTGACGGTGCGGACGTGTTTCCTCAGTTTGTAGTATCTTTCATTACATTTCTCATCTTCTTCTGATCTATGCTTCAGTCGGACTCTCCCCACTGGCCTCCGCAAGGACAAAGCCAGCCAGCCACTTTAATACCCAGCTGAAGAGCAGAAAAAGGACGATAGAGAACAGGGGGTGGGGAGCTTAGGTTTGTTTCATGTTGAAGAGCTGAGCCAAGTCTTGGAAGCTGAATATGTCTTTAGTTTGCAGCAACGAACAGCACGACGAATATAGAGACAGAGCCCCCCATGTAAGTCCATCTATATATTAGGAAACCGAATTTGGGCTGAATCTAGCCCTTGTTTATCCTCGTTTAACTCTACCGTTATTGGGATACATGATCCAGTTGGAACTCGACGAAGACAATGTCGAAGCATCTGAACAGGAGAACCAGAAAGCAAGATATGCAAGCTGATTGATGGTGGCGTTACTTCGGCTACCTTTTTTTTTTCGACCAATGTGTGTGAAGTAGAGCTCGGCTCCTCGGTGCTTTCTTGGTTTGTCTGACCAATGTTCTTTTTGGAGGAGAAGATAGAAGACGAAGTAGAAGAATATGGACACCAGCCTGTAGTAGGAGTAGATATATTACACCTTGGCCAGCCACTTCTTCTTCTCACCAAAAAAAATTCACGAGAGCCTATATTCTTTCCGTCAATATCTCTTCCTAGAGGCGAGTAGCTGCAAAAGGACGGACTCTGATCCTGTATGTACGATCTACGGCTTAGCTTCCTAGTTTCTCTTTGATATATAGACTCCCATCAGCATGTCTCCTACGAACCGTATTGCCGCTGTGGGCAAGCACCTCGCGCCCCAGCGCAAGATCAACCTAACCCGGCTTGTCTGGGTTTCTTATGCCCACAAGGACATCCCGTCCGCCATGAAATTCTACGCCGACTTTGGCCTCACACAAGTAGCATACAAGTCACAGGCTGCTATATCCGAGGACTCTTCCCCTACTTCTCCTTCTCCTCCTTCTCCAGCACCAGCTACGTACTTCCTACGCGGCTACGGTACCGACGCTTTCTGTCTACGAGCCGTGGCTGCCGAGAAAGACGTCTTCGATGGCGCAGCCTTCGAGGTATCTGCCCTCGCCGACCTCGACTATGCGGCAGCTACTCTGCCCCGCGCCACGCCGGTGCACGATCTAGATGCACCGGGCGGTGGCAAAATAGTGACTTTCTACGATCCGGTCGACCACTATCCGTTCCATCTGGTGTTTGGCCAGCACAGTGTCGAGGCGCAAACGCCAGACTTCCCTATGCTCCAGGTCAACTACCCACTGGAGAAACAGCGGCCGGTGGGGAACAAACAGCGTTTCACGAAGCGGCCGGCACCGGTGCACAAATTTGGGCACTTCGGCGTGTGCACGACGGATTTTGAAAAGTCGTATGATTTCTATTTGCGGGTGTTTAACTTCTTCCCTAGTGAGGTATGTCCAATACTACAAACGAAGTTGATGTTCTGTAAATACCTATCTACAACAGTCTAGGTACTAATCCATATGTATCATATATATGTATATATATAGCTCATCCACACACCCGAGGGCACCAACATCACCGTTTTCCTGCGCCTCAACCGGGGCTCGGCGGTCGTCGACCACCACTGTTTCTTCTTCTACCAAGGCCCGCAGTTCCACGTGCACCACTCATCATTCGAGACGCACGATTTCGACACGCAGGTGCTGGGCCACGACTGGCTACGCCAACAAGGCTATGAAAACTGCTGGGGCGTAGGCAGACATATCATGGGCAGCCAGATCTTCGACTACTGGTTTGATCCTAGCCGCTTCATCATGGAACACTATGCCGACGGCGATTTGCTCGATCGTTCGGAGCCTACGCACCATACATTAGCTGGGCCAGGTAATTTACATGTTTGGGGTAAGTTTCTCTGTTTGATTTGTTCGAGGGAGAAAGAGAAAACAGAGAAAGATACTAATAGATCTTCTCATAGGGCCGGATGTGCCACCGACATTCTTGTCGTAACTAGACACTGCACGACCGTCTTCTTATACTTATAGTTTTAGAGGAACCTGGGTCATCTCTCAATTGCCGATACTCCATGTTTAAATCAGGCGGCAGGCAGGACTAAGATACATTATGCAACACTATACATAATAAACATATCAATCATGTGCTCACGATGGGAGGAGAGACGAAAGTGATAGCTGCTCGACCAGCAGACGTCAGTCAGCCAATAAAAGGCAGAAAATGCTACAGTTGTATAGGTGAGAACCTGAGGGCATCTAAGTTGAGTCAAATATGACGTTAGATGGGATTGGGAAACAAGGCTCTACATTGTGAGTGTATGATACAATGATAACCAATAAATTCCATTTTTTAGTACTAAACACCTAATATGAAAAGACATGAAGTTGTGACGTAGTAGTCCTTACAAAGCAGCCTAAATGCAGAGAAATCAATATACACCAATAAAACAATAGCCATTCTATCTATCGATCCGTTTATCGTGAACACCATTTTGGCCGAAAAATTATAATGTTTAAAGAAGAATATGACAAGAAAACAATCTGGAGAGTGAAATGCAAGAACATTTGAAGGATGTCTAGATACAAGAAGACGTAGGGGATATATCAGGTTGGTAGGTCAGAATCTGCCTCAGTAGAATCTATAGAATGTTTTACCGGCATCATAACTTGTGATTGTGGGTAGCGAGCGAGGATTGTGCGGAGCTCGGGCTGTTTAATGAGGTATATTTCATCGCCTATGTATGCGTTTTGGAAATACTGCTTGGCGCCCAGCTCGAGCAATTTCCGGAAGATCTCAATCATACGTGTTTTAGCAGCAAGAAACAGAGGCGGGCCTGTTCTGCAACCTACGACATCAATGTCGACACCATGCTTTATAAGCTCGTCAACGATGTAGGGTTTACCAAGAGATATAGCTATAGACAGTGGAGACATGTGGATGCGGTTCGAGAGTGTTCCGTCGTAGGGACCGTGAAGTATTGAAGGAGTCAATATGTGGCCAACAATGGACAATATTTGCTGAAGATGCTTGTGGGCGTTGTGGGTTGTCATGAACCGTTTGAGGAACCGACTATCAAGGAAAACCTTTTGCACTGTACTATCTGTGATGTTGGAACTAATGAAGGAGTCGAAGTACCTGGCATTGCCTGAATATAGATTAGGATTGCACAGAAGACCATGTATCTAAAGGTTGATGAGATGTTAGCTATCAAGATATAGAGTCTCGTGTAGTCGGCGGTGACATACAGGCATGCGGCCGTCGTCAGTTGTATCAAAGACGTTGTATTTGTGTGTGTCCAGCAAATCATAGGCAATTTGCCAGGCACTTGGATTCTCAGAAGCATATAGTAGAACAGTCTCACCAAGCGGACCCATTGCTGTGGCATCCGCGCCTTTACTTAACAGCGAGTAGAAGATGCGGGCATTGCCCAGCGTTGCTGCTAGCAACAAGGGCGTTAAACCGTTCTGGTCCACAGTATCAACGTATATTCTATTTGCTTCGAGAATCGCCTGGACCATGATGAACGACTGTCTCTCTACAGCACGTGACAAAGCATTGGCTCCCAAGGCATCGGTGGCGTTGACGTCAGCACCCTCGTTCAGCAACAAAGCAACGATGTCGATGTGGTTTCTGGCTACGGCCAGATGCAAAAGCATTGACGGGCCATCCTGCCAGGCAGTAAGATCAGCAGGTGTAGGCGAGTAATTGATGACTTCAGACAGCCTTCTACACGGTATCCTCGGTGGATCTATGGATAGAGCATCGCACATTATTTCATCACGTTCAGAACTTCTAGTAGCGTGACGGTCAGCCTTAAGTTCTTCTTTGCGGATGTTGTTGATTAGGTCGCGCAAAGTGTATACATCTCCAGCTCGTACAACAGCCTCCAGAGTGGCATGTATTTCCGGGATCGAGATTTCCTTCTGGGATGCATTGTACGTCTTGAGTAAGTCGGCAAAAGGAAACTCCGGGATCTTGTTAGCAGCTGCATAGACGAGGGCATCGTAAGGCTTGTCTGGGAAGTGAGTGGCGCATTCGCCAGTGTAGCCGTGCATGTCCGGGGTCAGAAGCATATCGAAAAAGCACCACGCTCTCTGTATTGTGTAGTAATTAGCTTTCATCGTTAATGTTACCGGCGATTGGCTAGTGTTGGAAGGGCGGCACACGCACATTTCTGATGGCCTTTATGAGGAAACTGCATCCACAGCCTTGCTTTAGAGTCAAGAACACTTCGTTGCGGTCTGCAGCGTTCTCGACAAAGATAGCACTCTTCATAGATCGAACAAGTCCGACACGCTGTGCGTCCCACTTCTTGTCTGGCACGATCCGGTTCTCCTCCTCGTATATCTGGCCAACCAGCGATGACGAACTATTAGAGATGTAGAAGTCGACAGCTATGGCGATGACTTCGTTGCGTTTCACGGGGTCTTTGACACTGCCTTCGAGCACACCCTGCACAGTTGTGGTGTCTGAGTTTTGGTCGACCTGCGCAAGCAGTCTCTTAGCGCACTGGAGATGGCCATTAAGCACAGCCTGTGCATACGCCGTCATCCCGAAATTATCCTGAGAATTGATATCCACCAAATTGATATTGTTTGCGAAGTCCGAAGACAGTTTACACAGGCCGGCCAAGAACTCAGTGCATGGAATCTGGTTCTGCTCAACAGCGTGGTGTAGCGGAGTGCGGCCGAGGCTATCACGCATATTAAGGTTGGCGCCGCATCGATACAACAGTCTGAGACAGGCCCGTGAGCCACCGCGTGCAGCAATGTGTGCTGCTGTGTACAGGGTCTCGATGGTGGCGATGTCCTTGGTGATGTTGGTGTGCATTAAGATGAACTCAACGGCTAGATTCCAGTTGTTGAAGGCCGCCAAATGAAGCCCAGTGCAACCGCGAATGTTCTCCGATTTCATCCAGCCGCCTATCTGCAACACGGAGAAGTTGGACGCGCATGTAGCTTTCCATGAGAACTCGTGCTTCCATTTTCCTTTAGGCCCTCGGGTCCCCGTCTCGGTCTGTGTCTTCAACTCACGCAGAATCTGCACACTACCCTCACGACAAGCCGCATGCAACGCATTGAGATTGTCGTGGTTCATCAGGGTCGGGTCTCCTCCATGGCGCAACACAATGATGGCCGCTTCGATTTGCTTCTGCAGGATAAGCGAAACAAGCGGTGGTGAGTGAGTTTCCTCGTTCCAACAGTTAGGGTCACCGCCGTGTTCTAGGAATATAGAAAGCTTAGCGTCGCGCTCTGTGACATTACCGTCATAGAGATACTGCAGGATAGAATAGACTCCATGGACCTTATCATTGACAAGTTCTGGGTTAGCCTTGAGCATCATCATCTTGAAGATCTCTGCCGTGCACTCCGAGTTGCGCGACGGCAGACATGCAATGAACAACGGTGATAGGCCATTGGACGTTGCCTGCGCGTGTGGCGAGATTCCGATGTCCAACAACGCCGCCACGAGTGGCTTCGAGTAGTTGCGCACCGCCCAGTTGAAACAGGACACGCAACGGGGATTGGCCTTGAGCTCATCCACACGGGTAGTTCCTCGAAGCAGTCTCACAATGGCCTGAATCAACGTCATGGGCATTTCTCCTTCTGTAGCAAACAACGTGTCAAACAGCGTGAGGTCAAAGCCGGTGGTCTGCTTCTCGTTCTCATAGGCCTCCATAACCTTGAGACTATCAATCAGATACATTAGTAGCTTCGAAATAAAGTCACCGAGTGTCAAAGCAGAGGCCATTTTCAGTTTTTCGTGTATCTTTCCAGTAATGACAGTCCACAGCGAGGCTTTACGCTCGTTCAAAGTCGACACGGCCTGTGTCTTGGTCTGTGGTGTGTCTGAGCTTAGCGTGGCTTCAATGGCTTCAGCAAAAGACCAACTTCGCGGGTCTTCATCATTAGTGATCGGGAAGCATGACGGGTGCATAGAGGTTGCACCAGGGACAACTTGAATAGCTAGTGCAGTCTCGTCATCAGGTTCCGAAAGAAGTGCAATATTATCAACAATACCTCCAATGATTACATTTGCCTCATCATGGAGATATTGTTTATCTTGGGGGCGAGAGACACAAGTTCTCATAGCTACCACTATCTGTCTGTCGACGCCTGGATGCAAACGATGCCATGCGTTGGGACTACCATCTAGGGCCTGGTCAAAGTAATTCAAGCAGAATTTGTCAATGCCTGTAATTAGATCATGTCTGTCGTATGCCATTCCTAGCACGACCTCGTTAGGGTCACTGGACGCCTTAGTCTGTGCATAGCGTTTATGTTTGCCCCATATACTCTCCAACTGATCGAGCAACCGTTTAGAGCCCCATTCTACCACCCAATGGGATAACGGCGTTGCATTGTTGATGAGATCGCCAATCTTCATTCTTGCCCTCCGAGTGGCATCGTCGAACACGACCACGACAAGCTTCAGTACAAACAATGCCTCGTCTGGTGTTGGTCGGCTTGTGCTCGAAGTCTGAGGTTTGAAAATATAGTCTTTGACGCGGAATAGAGCGATATCAAGAGGGGTATTTCCGTCTGTATCTCTCTTGATAAGCAACTCCGGTAGCATCTCTTCTTTCTCGAGAAAGCGGAACTTTTTTTCGTCATAGTTCAAAACTAAGTGATGCAGTATCGTGCGTCCTTTCTGATCCTGACTTAGAAGATCCAGTCCCGCTGCCCGCATCTCAAGATAGGAAGATGCCGTCCGGCATTTGCTAGACGCCAGTAGCCCGTTTTTATCCATGATAGCTATATCCTTCACTTGATGGCAGATCAGTGAAAATGCCACGCTTTCAGGCTTGTCATTTTCCGCGGCAATATGTAACAGAGGTATGCCATTTATCTCGCGATCAGCATCCCATCGCTCGTCCTTGCACATAATATGGGCCATGACATCCTTTTGCGCATAAGTCGACATGTTGGGAAATTGGTCTTTGATGATACGTAATGTAAACTCGGAGAATGAGTTATCGTCCAGATTTGAAGATTTACACTTTTCATTACACCAAGTTTCGCGATCAAGGCAGGTATCCTGAGCCAGAAGCCAAAGCGTTTCTAAAGTTTCAAGGTTCTCACGAGTTAGCTTCAAAAGAGATATCTGGTCATTGCAGCATATCTTGTTGAGGCCCCAATATACAAATTCTTGCAATAGCTTGTCTTTTTTCAGCTCGCTCTCATGACACTTGAGATGATCGCTAGTAGTTGGCTTTAGCAGGCGTGCAGCTCCTCCATCCTGAACCCAGATCCGAAACTGTGGACTGAACGAGGGCGTAGATCCCAGAATTTGCTTCATAGTTTCCATATTGTCAACGCGAATAGAAAACAAAAGCACAATTAATTCCCAACTATAGTATTGGCCAATTCTCATCGCAAGAGGGAACTTGACACCGCTCATGGATTTCGACATAGACTGGTTGAATGAAATAGATTTCAATTTTCCAACAAGCATATTTACAGCTCCCAGCCGCCGCTCGCTGTCATCCTCGCGATTGAAACGGTCATTATAGACGTCACTGGCATTTGCAATGATGGCTTGTTCTGGGCGGAATATGTCCAGTCCAATGCAAGCGAATAATATAGTGCGAGAGATGTTATCAGCACCATGTAGTCCATGCGCGAGTAGCTTCTCTGTTGCTTCAGGTAAGGCCAATATTGCAGCAATATCCAGTATACTCAACGGGTACTTCTTCTGAAAATAGGACAGCAAATTGCCTGAGTTGATACTGTGTCTGTACGAAGAGCAATATTGTACTGGCCATATCGAATAGCAAAACACGACAATCATGTATAATATCATCAAGGGCACCGAGAATGGTACTTCAACATTCGATGTAAGAAACGAGTTGGTTAACTGTTCTCGGATATCAGTCGCATCCAGACTATTGACTGAAAGTAATCTTAGTATCTGTTCGGAAGCACTATCTAGTTTTATGCCCTTGTTGAAGTGGTCGGGACTCAAGGTGATGCTCTCGAGGGTTGATTTTACACTTTGCTGGGTGAATTGTGGCGATTCGTCTTGCTTGGTAGTCTGAGTCGAAGTTAGGGCTAGTGCAGGATTAGGCGCTTTGATGGAGGACGAGTTGGACGGGACGGGTGCCTCGGGGTAGCTCTCAGAACGGAGAGGTGCCGGTTCATTATCATCATGCGAACGTCTTTGTTTTCTTCCATAGGCGTCGATTTTGGTGTTTTGAAGTAACGAGCTCTGATCTAAATATAATCGTCAGTACATCTATCTATTTGTAGGTATTTCGAATATAGGTATCGTGGCTATAATAGAGAGAGATTTTCTCACATACTTGTTGGTGATTGCTTTAGTTTCTTCGATGGTGGTGATTCTTGATCATGAAGAGAAGGTTCATGATCCCTCTTCCTATTCATTATGTAGTATTAACAAGTAATTATAAAGTCGATTGTATATAATCAGTAGCATGTCATATCTTTCGACGGCCAAGAGTAGGAAAAACAATTAAAAAATCTAAAGAATCAAAACAAGATAAATGAATAAATATGTGTGTGTATATTTAACGTCTACCTACATTGCTACGCAATCAAACGACGCAAACCCAGAGCAATGAAAGCCG